>VFFE01009010.1:186980-300961 GCA_008921705.1 Burhinus oedicnemus | reverse complement strand
AAATTTCATACTTCTACAAAAACTGGCTTTATTCTGCAAAATCTTTGTCCGAAGATACTACTTGTCCTTATTGGTGGATGCTAGAAACAATACAAAGATAACCCCAACAATACAAAAGTAGCCTGTCCCCTCTTTTTCAAAATCAAGGCCAAATAGAAACAAGATGTTTTGACTACACCTTCTGATCCAAACAAAGCCATCCCATTAACCATATTATTTAATAAACTTCTATTTGCCATTTGTCAAATTAAGTTCTGATGAGTTAGGTTCCTATAGTAAGGCACTACTCAAGATGCTCAGGAGAATATTTCCTGCGACAATGCCCCATACTGCTTGCAAGCACATGGAGCTCTATGGGACAGGATAAAAAGTGAAAAGGAGTATGGCTGCCCTCAAATTATTCATATTGTCCAGAAGCCAGCAAAGTTGGGGTTCCACTCCCTCTGGTGCTTTTTGCCTCCCTCTTCTCTTAGCTGTAGCTTGGCCTACCTTGCGTTTTACTACAAACGCAGAACTGCTAGTAAATCCTTCCTGCTAACTTTCTTTTTATTATTAACAATAATAAACACAACTGCATATATTTCACAAGCTATTGAATATATATGGAGAGAAATATTGAGAGAGAATGATTCACAGAACAATGGGAGTTTATCAGATTCTATGACTCCTTTTGAATTAGGTATTGTAGCTCCAACCCTAGTGCACAGAACTTCCATGTCTTTCCAAGACTACTGTCTGGGGTAAGATTGTATGCATATACATATAAATATAGTTCCATTAATACCTTGCAGACTTAAAAAAAAAATATATATAAAAATCACCGAGACTGAAAGGAGCAAAAGCCATCTAGTTCTCTTGTATTATTTCAGCCACTCAAAAAAAAAAAGCAAACGTAAGAAAAGACCACACAGCAGCGCTTCAAGCCAAATGCTGGGCACTAGAACATTACACAAAGCCACGAAAACAAATACAGCAAAAGAATTAAACTCTGTACATACAACTGAATGATTAGGTACAGCTAAAGTATATGCTCTTTTCTTAAAAAAAATCCTGAAACATCAACACACTTTCATATAGTCAATCAATGAGTTTTAAGACAGGACTCTGCCTGTGTAGCTGAACACTGGAAGTGAATATGCTGCACGAGGCTACAAGAGACATCTAACGGCCAGAAGCCAATGCACCAGGGACTTCTGTATCTTAAGACTTGGGATGGAAAGAGAGAAGGTTGCTCAGAGGTTGGAGTGTATCTGGAACTCACCCTGCAGACAAGTTTTCTCTCCTGAGTGTCATTTTCATTTGAACAGTCTGGACTATCCTCACCTCCAACCAACCTGTCGTCTATCTCTCCACTCACTCGAACAACTTCAACGTGGAGACGACCTGATACCTGATAAGAAAGGAGTAAAAATTACTTGTGTGCCAGAAAACAGTGACAGGTTCATCCCTTTTCAGGTAAGTACAACTACTGCTGTTTCCAGTCTGTAAGCAGACAACATTTTATTCCTTTTTATTGTTTTGCATTGTGCATTTGTTGCAGCAGATGAAGAATTCTTTGCAGCAAGAATCAAAGAGCCTTTGTTGTAAAAACATAAAGAAATCAGCCACGAGAGTGACTCTGGGAACAGCATACTGCAATCTCACTCACCTTCGCACCAGTCTCTGAGAGTCTGCAAAGCACACGTGTGATGCAGAGCACAGAGGATGGTGCCTGGCATGCTCTAGCTGCCTTGGAAGTTGTTCTTACAGTATATAGTTAAGAGCCTGTTCTTGATGGTAGTCAGTGAAAGCCAGTAGAGCTATAGCTCATACTTGCTCTACTAAGTATGTCTTTTGGGCTGCTTCGCTCAAAAAGGTGCTCACAAAGCTTTCTCCTTTCACAGTCACTCTGCTGAGATTCAGAGCTGTCTAAACAACTCTAGTAAGGTATTATGGGGTTTGCATAATTCCAAATTGTTAGCAATGAGCTTGTGCACATGAAACTGGAAAATATCTACTATATACTGGTCATAAGATCCACAGGCTGTAATTAAACAGTTGAGTAAGGATAGATTATAGAAGAATGACAAACCTCTCCCTTCTGATTGATGATTGGAACAGCATATTGTAGCTTCACATCATAGAACAGGCACTCAAGAAAAACATTGGCGACTCCGATAAGGCTGTGGTTTTCCTGCTCATCGTAGAACGGATCAGCGCGTCTGAAGTAAGCTCTCATCACCTTCAATCAAATTCATAACAACGTAAGAAAAACAAACTTTTCATGAAACAGTTTTCAGTGTTGCACAACCAGCCTACTGAGAGAAAAATGGACTCAAGCAAGAGGCCACATTAGATCCCAAGAAGAATGGAAACTTGAATTTTACTGTGGACCAAGTATAAGGCCTGTCCTCAGCAAGTTCTCCTTAATGTTGTCAGATTCAGAGAAGTCAGCCTGAACGCCAACTGCTGTTATGTTTACTTACTGCTTCTTATTGTATGCTCGGTTTCGTAACCAAACTATGCATGCAAACAAGCATCAAAGTGACAATATAAGGGTTAATGAAATGCTGAAGATTGCTTTGGTACTAGGAAAAGTAAAAGCTCAGGAAAACTTATCTCTTTACATATTCCCTCCCTCTGTCCACCCTCTCCCTCCTGAACCAGAAGATTTTCTCACATCTACTGTAACAAAAAATTTAACAGGGATGTAATTAGTTCAACAAAGCCAAGTGCCAGGTCCTGCACTTGGGTCACAACAACCCCATGAACGCTACAGGCTTGGGGAGGAGTGGCTGGAAAGCTGCCCGGCAGAAAAGGACCTGGGGGAGTTGGTGGACAGCAAGCTGAACACGAGCCAGCAGTGTGCCCAGGTGGCCAAGAAGGCCAACAGCATCCTGGCCTGTACCAGCACTGGTGTGGCCAGCAGGACTCGGGCAGTGATGGTCCCCCTGTACTCAGCACTGGTGAGGCCCCACCTCAAATCCTGTGTTCAGTTTTGGGCCCCTCACTCCAAGACAGACATGGAGGGGCTGGAGCGTGTCCAGAGAAGGGCAACAAAGCTGGGGAGGGGTCTGGAGCACAAGTCCTGTGAGGAGCGGCTGAGGGACCTGGGGGTGTTCAGCCTGGAGAAAAGGAGGCTGAGGTTGTAGCCAGGGGCGGTTGGTCTCTTCTCCCAAGTAACAAGCAATAGGACGAGAGGAAATGGCCTCAAGTTGCACCAGGGGAGGTTTAGATTGGACATTAGGAACAATTTCTTCACCGAAAGGGTTGTCAAGCACTGGAACAGGCTGCCCAGGGAAGTGGTGGAATTGCCACCCCTGGAGGTATTTCAAAGCCGGGCAGACGTGGTGCTGAGGGACATGGTTTAGTGGTGGTTTTGGCAGTGTCAGGTTGATGATTGGACTCAATGATCTTAAAGGTCTCTTCCAACCCAGGTGATTCTATGATTCTAATTCTATAAGCACAATACTGGAGTAATGTTTACTTACTGGGTTGTCTTCCTCACAGTCTTTCCACTCCTGGTAAAGATCCCTCATATCTACCAATCGATTCTCCAGCTTTTCCAGTGACCAAATCTGTTTGCCTTTCCCTTTTCTTCTCACCTGAATAGCAGGCTCACTGAGAATTGCACCTCTCTGCGAAACAATTACAGATATCAATAAGGAATTTGTGTCACAAGCATGAAAAAAATAGTTTAAAACCAATACAAAACTGAGAACATCTTTGGGAAAAGTCTGGATTTTGGGGTTTTTTTTATTCTAGCTTGAGCAACCAAACTCAAGCGTGAAAGACTCTGAGTTTGGCTGTCACAGTATATTTGTGTTCAGTTTAACTGCGAAGTCTAATCACAGCTACAGGCACTAGTTTCTGTGGATTTTTACCTTACATAAGTGTTACAAATAGGAACATTTAAGCATTTCACAAATATCCTCAAGTTACAGCAGGCCTGGAGCTCCAGCTAAGGTTACTACTGTCTGCAACTTTCAACTAGGGCAGACACTTAACCCTCTTTACCATCCTCTTTCTAGATGTGCCAGAAGACTGCGAGAAAAACAAGCAGACGAGAGAAACTTCTAAAGCAATTGATAAAAATTCTAATCCTGGAATAAAATACATCTACTGTACTAACGACAGCCTGAGTATCACCAAATACTGAGCTGACCTCAAGAACAGAAATAATACCAGCTTAGGTAGCCATTCTGAAACATGGAAGTCTGGGTTCAGTTCCCTCCTTCCAAAATTTCTAAAATGCCTGCAACAAATCATCCAAATCCTCTCTGCTCCAGTTCCTCCGTGCACAATGGGGATAAGAGCATTTTCTCAGCTCACTAGGATGATGTAAAGCCAAATGTCCACAAGGTGATGGTAAATACTTGAAACAGAGGTTGCCTAACCTGCACAGATTTTATCATTCTGCAACAGCAGCAAGCATGAACTTCAACACCAGTGGAAAGGTCTTGCACCAAAACATTTATCAGTAAGCTAGCACATCGTAAGATTTTCATGGTAACAAAATAAGATAAGGATGTAGCATGCGCTAACAGAGCCATATTTAATGCACATGAATAGACTGGCAAACTATCTAGACCATTAAAGTTAGAATACAACAAATACGAATGCTGAGGGGCAAACTTACTGAACAATGAATTAGTTCCATTAGAGCTACCTTACCTTACTGTTAGCATTAAGGCTTGAAGCTGGGATCTGCAGGGTAACTTTATACTCTGTCCTCTTGTCCAATTCCTCTCCGATAAAATTGGCTTCTCTCACATACAAATTGGCTTTAACAATCTGCTCTCGCAGCTTTCTCAGGCTGTGGGTCAACATTTCTTCTCTAAAAGAACGGGATTTGGAGGGGGAGACAGGAAAAATCATGGCGTCTAAGTATCGAAACAGCGCAAAACAAACGATCACTTGACAGGAAGGAGTCTTAACATTCAGCTTTTTAACACAAAAATCAGGTGAATTAAATTGCATTTCCTCTGGTGCAGAAAAAAAAAAAAGATTATCTGTATGAATTTAGTGGTATGAACACTAGCACACTGCTGGCTTTGGAGACTTCTCCATGCATCTGCTGAACAGTCAGCTCTTGTGTGGCTTATTCCAGAGTTTCCCCACCATAGATGTGAATGTTCCATCTTACCGAGAAAGATTTATTCAGACACCATGACCCACTTGCTCACTGGCCTTCCTGGCAAGTGTGAGAGAGCACCAACTGTGCAGCACAGGAATCTAGTACCACAAAATATTCCAGACACACAACAAACTAACGTCTTGTTAGACTGTCTCAAATATTTTCTGTTTCAAAAGTTGCTTCTCTAGCCATATAAATTAGACTGTATTTTCTCATTACAATGTCTTTACCATACTCATTGTTTTAGGGTACGTTTCATCTTCCTCCTGCAGCTGCTCTTTTTGACAGTAACACTGGAAATGATCATTTAAAGGCTGAAGTAAATAACCTCGGTGCAATTGCCTACGAAGAGGGAAAGAGGACAGCAGCCCGTCTGTGGTTATTAAACAGTTTTTGCAATGCTCTGGATCAAAATTCTTTGTATCATCCTCTTACTCCCTTTTCTTTCTGCACTCTTCTCGTTGCCAAGATCTGCCCAGCTCAGACAGATGGATGCGGATCAAGAGGAAAAACAACCTTCTCGCAGTTGAGTCATGATCCACAGAAGAAGAAATTCATATAGGAGTCCCACAATTTCTTCCAATCCCCTCATCTTCAGTCAAATTTGTTGCCAATCAGGATAGAGTTTCTCCTTAACAACAAAGCAAGCACTCTTCCTTTCTCATCTTTTCTAGCATTATAGCTCTGATTGATCTTAGACTAATATTTTCACTCTGCCCTCCCCACCCCCCCTGCAGAAGTCCTCTCAGAAATTTGGCAGAGGTGCGCAATGCAATTAAAATCTTGCAAAATTAAGTAGCACGGGAGAGCTTTAAATGAACACTCCCGATGGTCAGGTTTGATTACCCACCTCTCCTCTGCCCACTGCCGTAAGCGCTGCTGAGCACTGGGAGAATGAACGGAGAACCTGTCCATGCTGCGGAAATGCTGCTTCTCTGGCGACAATCGTCTTCGCAGTTGCTCCAGTTCATGTTCATACATCAGTCTCTGTCGTTCCAGCGCAGATCTCTTCTCCTCTTCGTGTTGCTGCTCCAGGCTTTGCAAGATTGACTGCATTGGATCTAAGCAGATGTTGAAAACAAAGAAGTTAGTACTTCTGGGGGACAAATACCTGGCAACTATAAAATTAAATGGAAAGAATCACATAATAAATAAGGGGCAGAGACAGCGGACTTGGAAACACAAGACCTTTCCCACGTTCTGCTACAGATATGCTGTATGACCTTGGGCAAGGCTGAAGTTACTATGGATTTGGTACTTCCCTTCCCCATTCTTTATCTGCAGTTATTCCTGTTAGGGACTGCAGTAGCCACTGATATCCCTGGTGAAGAAAGTCCTAAAGAATAAGCATTGTTAGCATATAAAAGGAGGAACAGATTATATTTTTGCTGTAATGCATATTAAAAAAAATGCTGCTGAACTGTGGACTGAAATAAACATCTACCGAACAGATTGGAAGGATTATTTAAGATAATTGAGAAAAGGGAAAGACCAAGCTGAAGAAAAACTTCCTCCTGTTTCCCAAAATAATGCCTTTCTGGGACAGCTACATAAGACAACAAAAACTAAGGAACATGGTTTCAGAGATAGAAATCACTACAGTTAATGCCAGAGTGAGACATAACAAGAAAAATAAACAACAAAGTGAAACCACTTTGATTTGAGACTGTAGTTCTGCCAATATTCCAGTTTTGGCCTTTTACTCAGAAAGAACTGCCAAACAAAACATTCTGTGGTGGTTTTTTTCCCCCTCTCAAGTGCTAAAATGGCTGCGATGAGTCATTCACAAGAAAAATTCTCCAGTAGGAAGTTATAAGGGAAAAAGTCAGTGGTTAGGAGTCCCTGAAGATGTAACCTCATATTCTGTACCTATTTCCAGTAATTTCTGTTGCTTCTTACCATTACTACCAAGTGCCTTCATAGTGACTTCCATCTGGGCATATTCATAACTGAAGTTAATCTCACTAGACACTTCACTGGAATTGTCTCCATCTATGTCCAGCTGCTCAACACTATTACTGCACTTCATAGAGTTGTCTCGCTCTTCATCCTCATGATCAGCCTTCTTTTTCTTCTTTGGCAAATTCAACCTTTAAATAAATGGAAAATTTCTAAAGAACTATTAATTACTCAACTTTGAAACAAAGGATTGCTTTCAAAGATTATTAAAATTAAGCACATTATCCAAATTGGTAGATTTTTCCCTTCCAAAATTTGTTGATCTCCTGTGAGTGTAGTTTTTCTCAGGGTAAACAAGGGAGTTCAAGGCAAACTAACTAATCAATTCCACACTCTAATAATAGAGAGCACCTGATATTACTAATCACATAGTTTAGATAACCATGCTTTTTTTTAGTCATCCCACATTCAAATAATTTAGAGGCAATAATGAAATTATATCCCACTTTTTATGCAGATTCTTCTTTCAAGCATAAAAGAAAACAATTACGTTTTAGATTATCATTTAAATCCACTGATCTTTAAGGTATTTCAGAGCAGACACCAAGGGTTTCGAGAATACAGTCTTTCACAGAAAACTTCTGCCAGTGATCCTGTCTGATACAGAAAGGTCTCAGGTATGGCTGGAGCTGGAATTCCAGTGCCCTTGTAAGACCCAGATGACTGTATAACATACGTCAAAAGTCTAACACCTCAGATGCAAAATCCAAAAGGCAACCTATCTGAGTCAAGGCTTGGGTGTAATATTTTCACTGTGGAAGAGAAAGCACTTTAATATTAATGTGGTATCGAACCACATTTAAGTTACCACCTCAAAAATTAAATCTCTTCAGTGAGATAATAGTACTGGTAACTACAGTAAGGTCCTCGTGCGCAAGCTTACAGTCCCTTGAAAACACAAGAAGTTAAGTCAACCTATTGCTCTGAAACTAAAATCATGCACAGCTGCTATCACATCTAGCATTCAAGAACAGCCAAACATCAGCACTGCCTTTATAATCCCAATGAAAAAGAAATCACCTCTTCCTGTAGCCTGCATGCTCCACTGTCCTCTTTCCTTATACCTTAAGATAAAGCAAAGTTGGCGCAACTTACAATTTCTTTAATATCTTTTGTACCTGAAGAAGTGGTTGTTTCCCCACAGTATTCTGTCTCCATGATGTAGCTGGATAGGACACACGACAGCAGAACCATTTACGAATGTCCTGCGAAAAGGCAAAAATCTAAAGCAAATGCATCTATATAAGGCCTATTTTTTTTCCAGTACTACTTTCTTTATTGTAACTCATTAAGGAAGGAGAACAGGTTGATGGATTGCAAACGAGCAAAATATCTCCAGAAACTTCATTCACCTACCCTGTGCTGTTTCATAAACTCCTCAAACTCAGCTTCTCTTGATTGCTTAAGCTTACCGAGTTCAGTACTTTTGGATAGATATTATGACAGCTATGTCTGGGGGGTATAATTAGAGCTTACAAATGAAGGGCCTGAAAAAAGATGAAGTCACGGGAAATAAACATTTTTCACACTACTTTGAAATAGACACAAAATAGAAACATTTGAATAAGACATGAGAGAACTTTGCTATATAAATAGCTGAAAGACAATAAACTAATCACAATAATCAGAAACCCCTTTTATTTCAGAGTCAGATTCAGTTTGAAAATAGGATCATAGGATAACTCAAATTTGAAGGGAATTTCAGGATGTCATCCAGTCCAATCTCCTGCTCAAAGCAGGATCAACTACAAAACAGGGTAGATGTGGAATTCTAGAATTTTGTGTATCTAACAATAAATTATTGGACATGCTGACGATGCATGTCATTTTGTGATCTATTTGAATATACCATCTGCTTTTCAAGTACTGCTACTTAATCAAATAAGGCAACAAATGCTTCAGCAGCTCTTTGCATATCAACAGATTTCCTAGAAAATTAATTCAAATGTTGGTAAAGTTACATCTACACAGCTGCAAATCAGTGAGTATGTTCTTGCTGAAAGCATATGCAATTTACTCATCCTCTCTTTGAAAACTTAGACTACAAACACCATCATTGACAGAAATCTCTTTAGAACGAAAGACATGAGTTGACAGAGGGATAGATGACAATTAAAACAAAATGTAAAAGTAGGATACAAGAAGTAGAATTTTCTTACTTCAGGCTACATGGAAAAGTTCATTTTTCAATTATCTTTTTGCACCACTAATGACAAAACACTAGATAAAGCTACAATTATTATACAACTGGAGCTGTATTTTATTCCTTTACCTAGTATTTTTTTGAGGTGTTAACATAACCTGTCCTTCTGGGGTGATGTCTATAATGCAGTGTTCAGGAAGAATTCCCATTCCGCACAGCTGGATATCTTGAGAGTTGTCTGAGCCTATTAATGTGTGCTCCTGGGAAAAATTAATTAAGATGTTAGCAATGGATTCCAGAAGTTCACTAGTTCTAACTCATCCATTCTCCTTCTGGATATATCTTGTTATCTAGTTCCAAAATTTGAAAGCTCTTCAATACTTCCCTTAACAGGAAAAAGGAGAATGAAATATTGCAAGCAAATCCTCGCTTTGTCTTCCAGTTCATCTATTTCTTTTTTAGGCATTTCTGAGCAATTTTTGAGGAACAGATACAATAGTTTAGCTAAGTCAGATCAAGTTGTTCTTTGGTGCTCATAAGAACTAGTACAGAAGCAGCTCAGCATTAAAGAGAATGCAGCCAAGACATTCCCCTGAGAAGCAAGACAGTTTAACCTCAGAATTTTAGGCAAAACAGGTAGAAGTCATTTTATGGAAAGAATTTTGAAGCACAGGGATTTCTACACCAAAGTTCTCAACCAACAAAAAGAATTTGCATTATATAAAAAAAAAAATTAAAGACTGAAACACACAAAACCTACCCCATGCACAGGGGTTTTCTCTGGAAAAGGAAAGTAGCACAGTACCACCTGAGACTTTTCTGCTGGTACTGATGGACCAAGGCCTGTTTTCAGAGCAGGCTTTGGCTCCAGCGTACTCTTGTCATGTGTTCCCAACGAACCCCACAGAAGTCAGCTCTGCTTCAACAGCTGTCAGTGGCGAGGCTGATTTAGCAGCTTGAGTCACACTCTGGACACCTACGTGCAAGGCGCCTGGAAAGGATACAGTTCTTCTCCCAAAACCTCAGCTCAGCTCTTTTGTCCTTTTTAATGTTTTTAAGCAGATACAGCATTGAGAAAGTTCTGTCCCTCGCTTTCATTGAGATATCACAGAGCAACTATGACTGACATCAGAGAGGATCACGTATTTCCTAAGACTGACTAAACCAAAACCATCTTTCAGCCCAATTGCTAATTCTGTGGCTGTTTTGAGAGTTACTATAGACCACTTCAAAGAGAAAAGAATGATTTAACGTGAAGCTCAAACTGCCAACATTCCTACAGTGCTAAATTTTTAGACCTTGTATTCTAAAGCGTGACTTAAAAATGGTCTCCTCCTGACTCCAGATCACATCTACAGTTTGTTAAACTAGAATAAACTGCTCAAATCTTTCAGTGCAGAGTCCAAAAGTCACATTACACGTTTTATGTTTTACATCAGTAAAGGGAACTGCACATCAGCAGAAGTGCTAAGGCAGAGAAGAACGTGATTTTCACTCCTGGCAAGTTGCATGAATAAAAATGCGTTTTATAAACTGAAGTCAGTACTACACATGCAGAAGCAAGCTGATTACTGATACGACCAGATAAAATACTTTTCTGGGTAAAACCTTGTGAAAGCTGGCATAAAAAACCCAGAAGACAGTTTATAGAAGACAGCATCTCTAAATTTCTTTTAAAAACAAAACCCAAAACATAAAAACCCCAAACTTTCCTCTGATACAAAGAATTAAATTTGAAATAAAAAGTTGTACTCATATTATTTTTAATGAGGCAGTATCAGAGAATGCTTTAGATATGCAGTTTTTATAACACCTCTGCATTAGAAGCCCACTTCTATCAAAAAATAATACATATTTTTATATATATATATAGAGAGAGAAATACTTATTTTTACCTTTAAATAGTATACCAGAAGTTCATTGAGAGCTGGATCTGCATTCAAATTAACCAGGAAGCACTTATTATCCCCAACTTTTATCCCAGAAGACTGAAGAGATATGCCAAGACTTTCCAACTGTTTCTGACGCTCCTGCAAGAGAGTAGCCATCAAAACATTAAGCTGCTTGATGTACAGCCCTTCGGAAATACATTCCTACCTGCCAAAGCCAGAAGACAAAACGATGGGCAGCTACTTCTGCAAAAGGTAACCCTTTCTTCTGCGCTACATGAGACACAAAAGCCTTAGTTATACGAAGCTTTGCTCAGGGTATCTGTAACTTCTCCTGTCCTTCCTCCTCTGGTCTCAGAGGGCTACGTGCTAGGGTCTCACAGAGTTGCATCTTCCCAGTGAAAAATGAAAACAGCTGAGAGCAGCACACTGCACTACTGTAGGAGCTTCTCCATGACCTCACTGGAACAGCAAAACGCTACCACAAAGACATCTCTAGAGCCCTTTATTTTCTCTTTTGAGCTAAAAAGCAACAAGTTAAGTTAAATCCCTGCCAAGTCAAGCTCCATGTCTATCTTTTATTCCAGAGCAATCAAAATGACAAAAAACTGGCAACCTGCTATTTAAGTAATGCAAATAACACTTCCTGCTGAACAAGAATAGTAGCATTTTGGATGGTGTTTTGTTCTTGTCAATAGACTTCATAGAATTCAACAACAAAGCATTACTGTGCAAAAATGTACATTTTTCAAAGGGAAGTGTTTGGGTGAAGACTAGAGCAGTGAAAGAGGAACATTAAACATTTCTGACTTAAGAACAGAAAGGGATTCTTCTACAAAAAAAGAAAAAAAAGCGATAGAAATATTGAGAATTGTTCCCAGTATCATACAGAAACTGAAGTGAGACTCACTATCCACAACAGCAAACAAAATTTAAAAAATAAACAGGGGAGGCCTCTCACAGAAATACTGGGGGGAAGCAGAAACAGGGGAGGGTAAAACAAGTAAGTAAAAAAAAAAAAAATACAAGAGACCTGCAGGGCCTTTCCTGTGATGCTGAGACTTAAAAAAAATAAAATTAGCAGACATTATATAGGAATAATGCTGGAACGTTTATCGTTTATTAAGGTTCTGACTTTTACCTGCCGCTCTGCTTTGTATTTAAAACCTCATACTATTCAGTATAATTCTCTGTGCAGCATTGGAGTTGTACCAGGTCTAATCAAGATTAAAATAGCAAAGAAGAGCAAGCAAAACTCCTCTTGCTTTTCTCTACCCCGTCTCCCCACACACTTACAAAACCAACATAATGTCCATGTAAGGAAAAGTCATGTGTGTGAGAGAGAAAGAGAAAAAAACAAAGAACAGAGGAAAAACTGCAGTGTGATGTCAAAGACCTCTCTTCCGATCACCAGTGCCAGGCTCTGAAGTTCACATAATTCCTTATTATCTACAGAGATAAAGAATGCGCTGCCCAAAGGAGGACTTGGCCCACAGTCTAAATCTCATAGGATTAATTTAAAGAAAATGAGCCAATTTCTGTTAACTTTTGCTCAACACCTAATGTTAATTAACTTAAACATTCAACGTACATTCAAAGTATGTCAAATACTCGCTGAAAATGTGAAAAATTGCCTGTTCACAGTCTTTAAGGCTTTGAACCCTTATTCCCGCTCCACCTCTACAAACTGCCTCTTTGATGCCCCTCATGCTTTATGATGAATCATCCTTTACTCAAAGATTTACAATTATCTCTCCATCCGACCTGCCTACCCTGCTACAAGTTGACAGACAGATGTTGGTGGATACTGGCCAGAAATAAAAATCACTTGACAAGCCATGATATAAATGCCTTTAACCTTGGACCTGCCTAAGCCTACTGTATTGGGTTTGCATGGCAAGGTTTTGATACCGGGGGGCTACAGGAGTGGCTTCTCTAAGAAGATGCCAGAAGCTTCCCCCGTGTCCTATAGAGCCAATGCCAGCTGGCTCCAAGAAGGACTCACCGCTGGCCAAGCTGAGCCCATCAGCGTCGGTGGTAGAGTCTCTGGGATAACATAGTTAAGAGGGAGGGAAAAACCTGCTGCGCAACAGCGGTTGGATAGAGGAGTGAGAAAATGTGAGACACAAATCTCTGCAGACACCAAGGTCAGTGAAGAAGGAGGGGGAGGAGGTGCTCCAGGCGCCAAGCAGAGATTCCCCTGCAGCCTGTGGTGAAGACCATGGTGAGTCAGGCTGTTCCCTGCAGGCCGTGGAGGTCTGCGGTGGAGCAGATATCCCCCTGCAGCCCGTGGAGGAACCCACACTGGAGCAGGTGGGTGCCCAAAGGAGCCTCTGACCCCATGGGAAGCCCACACTGGAGCAGGCTCCTGGCAGGACCTGTGGCCCCGTGGAGAGAAGAGCCCATGCTGGAGCAGGTTTGCTGGCAGGACCTGTGACTCCATGGGGGACCCACGCTGGAGCGGTCTGTTCCTGGGAGACTGCACCCCATGGAACAGACCCACACTGGAGCAGTTCATGAAGAACTGCAGCCTGTGGGAAGGACTCGTGTTGGAGAAGTTCATGGAGAACTGTCTCCTGTGGGAGGGACCCCACACTGGAGCAGGGGCAGAGTGCGAGGAGTCCTCCCCCTGAGGAGGAAGGAGCGGCAGAGACAACGTGTGATGAACTGGCCACAACCCCCATTCCCCGTCCCCCTGTGCCGCTGGTGGGGAGGAGGTAGAGAAATCGGGAGTGAAGTTGAGCCCAGGAAGAAGGGAGGGGTGGGGGGAAGGTGTTTTAAGATTTAGTTTTTATTTCTCATTATCCCACTCTCATTTGATTGGCAATAAATTAAACTAATTTCCCCAACTCAAGTCTGTTTTTCCTGTGACGGTAAGTGGTGAGTGATCTCCCTGTCCTCATCTTAACTCACAAGCTTTTTGTCGTATTTTTCTCCCCCTACCCAGTTGAGGAGGGGAGTGACAGAGCAGCTTGGTGGGCGCTGGGCGTCCAGCCATGGTCAACCCATCACACCTACTGAAGATGTCAGAAGGTTCCTTCCACGAGCTTCCAAGTGGTCCTGAAACAGTCGTATACTGCATAAACACTAGTCCTTATCCCTCCTCTAAAAAAAAACCCAAACAAACCACTTTTTCTACAGCTGCAAAGCGCATGAAACTCCCAGCTTCAAAACATTGTAACAGGCAGACAATTTAGAGACAAAGAGGAAGCAAGCTAAAGGAAGCAGCTATACACAAACATCAAGGCAGATTTAATCTGCAGCGTTGAGCCTATCACTCCAGTTTTTCAACCTCCTCACACACTCAAGGTTTCTATGCCTAGAAACTATTGTATAGGATGCGAGCAGAATTTTATTCCTATTACTATCATAATCATCATCATTATTATTATTTTTCACCCTTATACACTGGGAGGAAAATGCATGGTATGAATCTGCATTGAAAGCCAGGAAGCCCTCGTAGTCACAAGCAGCACTTTTTACAATGGATCTTTAAAACTAAAGTCAACACAGTCTATTCTGATTGTGTCATCTACAAGAGGGCTTTGTATTGGAGGCTCCGTTTTCTCCTTATTTATTACATGCTACTCATCATCTTTCAATAGTCCTCCCCCTCAAAAGCTCCCTTCTGCAAATACAGACATCAGCATTTGTGTCGTAAGAATTGGAAGTATCATGCAATAATTGTGGTGACCTGCACAATTTTTCAACGTAACCATCAGATTCAATTATGGTCTGAGGCCCTAAATATCAGTGTAAGAGGTATTAAAACACACAGGGATCCTGAACAGTACTATTTTTTAATATTCTGTATGCCCTTTGCCTTGTATATTGCGGCACTCTGTACAGAACCTTGCATTTAACACTTTCAGTGCTCCGTCTTTCATCACAAACAACAATTTTACTGTCTGAAGAATATAAATTCCCTGTAATCCTCTCATCCATGGATTATTATTTTTTTAAATAACTTCTCCATTTGCATACAGTGACAATTTATTATTGTCACTGGCATAGTAATCTGGGAGGCACCCAGCTATCACAGGAATTAAGTGAAGCTTTTCAAAAGGGCAGTAAGCTTGACCTACTTACCCATAAATGTGGGGAGAGATTCAGACAATCTCTGTGAACTGACAGACAAAGGAAACAAACCGATTTTTCATAAATAATGTGGAGGAAAAAAAAGAAAGCAAACCTGTGCTATCTCCTCAGTTTTTCTTAATTTTTCTTCCCAGGTCACAGTCATTTCCTGAATCAACTTTTCTGATTCCTCCAATCGTTCTTTTAATTCTGGTGATTTCATAGCCTGCAGAAATAAAAGCAAATAAAACAAGAAAGCTTGTTGTGCTCTGCTTTTTTGTCAACGCTGTCACACAGATGGGGAAAAAAGAAACATAACATTACCCATTTTCCAAGGCATACTTACCAGTAAGCAAAGAGTTTTTAAAAATACATATTGCATATAAACACAGAATCCATCAAAAAGTGAGTTTAATTATTTTCAAGTACAGGTGCTAAAGCGGAGTTTATATAGTTCAATGCAAACCAATTACACGATACTGGCAGATTTGCACAAAGATACTCAAAAGCAAACTAATCTCGTTTCTATACGAATACGAGTATCCCAAGTGACTCTCATCTAAGACAATCTTGTTTCTCAAGATACTGCTGATGTGGCTAGCCACCACCGTCTCAGCTGTCGTTCCCTCAAAACGGCACTTAACATCTCAGTCACTTAAACTGCCACCAAAATATTTTTTTTTATTGTTCATTTTGATACGGCCTGATGGGTGTGAGTTTTTTCTTTCTATAGCAATTATCAGGGCATCTGAGGTGTTCTGGTTATCCACCTCTATATATGCATATTACAGAGCAGATGGCAAAAGGAGCCTTATGATGTGCTTCTGGACACTGGAATTCAATCTTCTTGCTAATCCATCACAATCCTAATTTTGCTTTGTGAAATAGTCAAAGGTCCACATTCCATCCAAAGGACTATCTTGAGAAGAACGTACCCCACCCCCCACCCGACAGCCTAAAAACTGAAAGGACATCAACATTTTTATACTACATGTATTTACTGCCTCCAGTCTCCATACTGGCATATTCCTCCTATACTACCTTTAACAGGAAGCCTGTAGACTCCCTTATGTCGTTATTTCATTACCGCTAACAAGGTGAAAATGTGTTTGGCTGGCAGGTATTTATGCAATGTCAATTAAACAATGCAAGCATCATTCTCCATCAGATATTTCCTTACCGCCAAACCCAGAAGTCCTCCCAAGAATCCAAATCAAAGAGAGTGGCCTCATTACACTGCAGTTTGTTCAAGAAAAGGAGCAAGTGCCAGGAGTGGAAAATCCTGTTTTAAGACAGGAGTTTCCTCTGCCTCAAGACAAAACAGTCTAGGAACTCTCAGCTGATATGTCCCGTGTAGTATTTTTCTGGTTGAATATCTCAAATGCCTAAATACAGGGTAAAAAGGGAACATGAATCCCACCCAGGAAGGAAAGTGAAGCCAAGGCAATCTCCAGAACCAAGATTTATTGTGACCGATAAAACATGATGGAGTAGGAAGGTGCTGGACACTATGGAGCAGGACAGGAAGGTGACGCCCAGTTACTCTCAAGGTCTAAGTCTTGTTTGTCCATTTGTTTGGACCTGGGGCAAAATTACTCAACATTTTCACATGCTTCAACTGTAAAATGAGCTAGATAATTCTCCTCACTCCCTATCATGTGAATATGAACAACAGATATGTGGGTCCAGACTCCCACCAGAGCAGCAGGTGTGCTTCTCTGCTGAAAGCAGTTAGGTTAAATTCCCAGCTTAGGAAGGACAATCTAGTGGTCTTGGCAGAGGCAAATCAAAACATGTGATATTAATTTTGACAAGAAAAGATCAAAATGCATGGTTTAAAAAAAAGGAAAGGGGAAAAGAAGGTAATGTCTTACTCTTCTGGGGAGAGGGGGAGTAAATTGTCAAGTTCTGTTCTGCCTCGGCTGTTTAGGAGAGAAAAGGATGCTGACACCAAAAGGAAAAAAAAAAACAAACAAAAAAAAAACCAACCCAACAAAACCATAACTTGGTAACCTCGATATTTGAAAATGGGCTTTGCAAATGTAACCAGACTGTCATAACAGGTCAATGTTTTTGATGACTTCAAAAAAAATTATTTATGCTCATTTCTGTAAGAACAATTAGACAGGCTACACTGGAACAGGCTGCCCAGAGAGGTGGTGGAGTCTCCGACTCTGGAGACATTCCAAATCCGCCTGGATGCCATCCTGTGCAACCTGCTCTGGGTGACCCTGCTCTGGCAGGGGGGTTGGACTAGATGATCTCCAGAGGTCCCTGCCAACCCCGGGGGTTCTGTGAAGGAGTAGAAGACAATGAATGTGGGGTTTGACCTTTACTGTGTAGCCTCTTAATAGCAAACTACATGGTTTTTTCCATGCTCTTTGTCAATACCACTGAGATGACAACTAGGGTGGGATTTTAATACTTGAGAAAGGAAATATTTATTACTTCATATTTAGGGAACACTACTTCTTTACTTTGGCAAGCTGCCATTATTTTGGCATTAATGCTCACAATTGAAACAAATACAGAGTACTTGCATCTCTCAGATGACTGTTACGTCTGGGGTTCATATTTTATAGGAAATTTTAGATATTTAACTGGCAATACTTTAAAGAAACTGACATATACTCATTGGATGCTTAGCATATTAGGCAGCTCAGATGAGAACAGTCCAAAATTCACTAGTCATTTCTACTATCACAGCCAGCATTCCCTGCATGCCTCATGAGGCAAATACTGTAATCATCATTTTTCTGAATTGCAAACCAGATGGATTATATCACCATTGCTTTGCCACATTTGAGAACAGAACTCAGAATTATGCTAGTTCTTGACCTTCATCTAACATTTAGACCATGTTCCTCTCACAATTTCACTGAGGTAACTATTGTCTAGCGCCTGTAAGAGATTCAGTTGAGAACAGTTAAAGCTTGTAAGAAAGCAAGCATTATTTAACTGAATTCACATCTCGCAGGATGTGGCCACATTGAATTCTTAAAATACACCATCAAAGCTCTGCCTATAAACTGCACAATCTTAAGATTCCACCCCTGTTCCTGCCTCCATGTCCTCTTGCTTTTGATCTGTACCTCACAATAAAAACAAGATTGCTCAACCAGGTGTTTAAACAGAACCTACTATCTCACGTTATCACCTGTGTTTCAAGACTGACATACAGAAAAATGGGAAGAGGTGATATAAAGGGAGATTTCTCGTAGATACCATGTAGTAACTCCGTGCGGCATTCATTTTGGAAAGCCAGGTAAGAAAGTCCTGACAACGGGGTTTACGGGACTTACTGGCTAGTCAAGACTAAATTTGTACCTCTGCTTTTGTGAGCTGTTCTCGCAGCTTCTCCACTTCCTCACGGAGCTCCCGAATAATGCGAGCATTGGGGTCTTCGTTCACCACAGCATGATTAACGATGTTCTTGGCCCGGTCTGCGTACCTCAGTGTTGAAAGGGTCTCATCATAGTTGTCTGCTGCCGGACTTACTGTTGCTACCATGGCAGTCTTGCTGTTACCACCAAGGCTGTCCTGGAAAGTGGTAGGGGTTATAAAATTAAAACAGAAGATTTCTTTTGTTTTACTGAGTCAATGAACTTATGTAGTAGATGGGGGCGACTAATAACAAACATTTTTGTCAGAGCTCCTCAGTTCAAAATTAATATGCTGAGCTGTGTAAATCAAAAAAAGTCGTTATTTTCTTTTTTTTTTTTAAGCACACTTAGGAAATGTCATTCTTTGTTTTCAGAATCAGTTTTAGTTTAAACAGGAATGAAAACAGTCCCTTTTTGGGGCTTTGTGGTGCCCAGTAAGGTCTTCAAAGGTTAAGCTTCTATGTTTTCTGCTTAGGTTTATAAACCAGAAATATAAGCACTTCAGCATTAGACTTCTCAGGTAATATTAAAGGAGCTCAGGAAAGGTCATGATGAATTCAGAATATCTTATTTTAAAGACTGGAAGCGAGATGTCTCCAGTAAGTACTTAATTTAAATTACTTAAAGATCTCCTCATAAACAATGTAGTTGAATTTATTCTTATAAACATTTCAGAATGGAGCCCTTCCCTTCCCATCAGTTACACAGCTCACAAATCTAAATCGAGTTATGTAAGAAATTACTCTTTCGGAATTTGGTTGACAGAAGAAGGGTGTGAAACCACATTCCTGCAAGGCAATGTGTCAGGGGAGTGGGGGAAGGAAGGAAGGAAGCATTCAATCTTTTTATTGATTGCAAGATTGTGGTTTACAATTTTGGCCAGTCTAAAAGATAAAATATTCCGGATTAAAATATTTTTTTTGTTGTTGAGGTTTTTTGTTGTTGTTGTTGTTTTTTACCCAATATCCCTTTTCTGAGATGAACCATGCTATTAACTTTCATCTTCAATAACCCATGAAATCTAGGTCAGGCATTGCCATTGGAGCAATCTGACTACATTAGCTGCTTGTCTAACCATTTCAATTACAAAGCACACACATAGCTTTCCCTAGCAATCATTAAGACGCCCCTGTAAGTATCTCCTTAAGACTCTCTTTTTTGCTGCACGATGCCCAAAATAATTTGACAGCCATCTGGCTGCTTCAGCAGGCAGACAAGCACTGACCACGCAGAGCAATGTTGCTTTGCTGCTGCACTGGTAGCACTCTGCTGTCTCTGGTCATGCAAAAGGACTGCTAGCTCTTTGGGTGGAGAATATAATTTCATGTTGGTGGATGAGAAGCTCAACATGAGCTGGCAATGGGTGCTGGCAGCCCAGAAAGCCAACTGTATCGTGGGCTGCATCCCCAGCAGCATGGGCAGCACAGTGAGGGAGGGGATTCTGCCCCTCTACTCCGCTCTGGTGAGACCCCACCTGGAATACTGTGTCCAGCTCTGGAGCCCCCAACATCAGAAGGACATGGACCTGTTGGAGCAGAGGACCTGTTGGCCTCCAGAGGAGGCCATGAAGATGATCAGAGGGTCAGAGCCCCTCTGCTATGAGTGCAGGCTGAGAGAGTTGGGGTTGGTCAGCCTGGAGAAGAGAAGGCTCCGGGGAGACCTTCCAGCCCCTTCCAGTGTCTGAAGGGGGCCTACAAGAAAGCTGGAGAGGGACTTTCTATAAGGGCATGGAGTGATAGGGCAAGGGGTAATGGCTTCAAGCAGGAAGACGGAAGATTTATAATAGATATTAGAAAGAAATTTTTCACTGTGAGGGTAGTGAGACACTGGAACAGGTTGCCTAGAGAAGCTGTGGCTGCCCCATCCCTGGAGGTGTTCAAGGCCAGGTTGGACGGGGCTTGGAGCAACCTGGTCTAGTGGGAGGTGTCCTTGCCCATGGCAGGGGGTTGGAACTAGATGATCCTTTAGGTCCCTTCCAACCTAAACCATTCTACGATTCTGATTCTATGATTTGTATCGTGTTCAGCACAGTGAGGTACACCAGCATGGTTAGCACTTGCAGGTACGAGTATTTAGAGAAGTCAATGGAAAATGAAAGCCTTCTGACTGCTAGCAGCGTGGCTTCTTTTCCTCATCTGAGGAGCAGCCAATGTTTACTCCAACAAATACATGGCTTGGGAGGATCCACTCTAACACACAAATGTTTTTCCAAAGCATCTACTGAAAACTTTATAAAGACTAACAAGAGCACACAACTCCTTTGATGGGACTTCTGGCTCTACAGAATCCAGGACTTTCCTTCAATCTGTCAACAGTTTTCAAAAATTAGGAATGATACTCTGTAACTGCAATCCCTGTTCCACATAAAAAGATGAGGTTTATCAGGGTGCTAGCCAGGTACTTTGCTTCCAAATCAAACCTTAACAGTTTGCACTTGGGGAACCTCCGTCATTGCACTAATTAGCTCCAAAATAGGATTAATTCATTATTTGAATTGCAACTCTGCTGTACAGGCAGCTGAGAACGCTGCTACAGTGATACAGTATAATTCACAATACACCCATTATTAGTTGGGTAAAGTTTCTCTTGTATTCTAGCTATTATTCAAGCCCAATGCCAGACTGTCGGATAAAGTTTTATGTATAAAACTGTTGTACTGATTTCACTGGTTTCTTTAATGTCAAGCAAGAAAGGTAGACGAATAGTAAGCCAGCCTCTCATTAGCAAAGACAGCATCTGCAAATTACCCTGGAAAGGCTGGGCTTGCATGTGATAGGGAGAGACACAGAGTGGAAATAAATAAGTTTAGTTATTTCTAAGACTGAACTAGCGCAGTCTTCTCTAGCACCAAGATTACTGTGCAAAGAACTTACAATGTAAAGATTTGTAATTAGATTTTTAAAAGCAGCCATCAATAAAACATACAGGGCTTCTGACTAAAATGGGAAAATAAGATATATTTATCAATAGAACTAGATAAAACCAAGAGGCTAAAGTATCGATAAAGTATTTTGCTTCCCACACATAACCTGTCACCACTCTTCAAGCCTCCTCTTGCAATAATATTTTTCACCCGGTACTTTTGTCTAAAGATCCTCAACAAAATTAAACACTAAGTGTTAGATCTTGAGGTCTCCTCAACTCTCCTTGTTTCTCAGATTTGTGGAGAGACTCTATATGACAGATATTCCTAGTGTTAGAACACATTTACTCCACTTGGCCATCATAATTAAAAGTTGAAAGCTAGAGAGAAAGATAGCCCACCATCTCATGGCTTCTACAAACAGGCCTCTTTAAATGAATAAATCCCTCCTTTGATCTTTAATTAAAAAAATGTTTAAATTTTTCCCTTTCAAAATAAAGCTTCTCTTCAATGAGCTTGTTTGTAAAAACTCCAAAAGCCCCAAACCTTTTGTTTGCACTTAACATAGCTGGATGTTAAAGACACAAAGAAGGCTTGCTTGAAAGAAGGCAGAACAAAAGTGCGCTTCTATTTATGAGCTAAAGCATGTGCTGTGTATGGCCATCGTCATCGTAGCTACAATGCATCAGACAGGTGCTAAACAGGAATTTCGGTCTGCTTGCCGAATTTGTTTAGAAATGGAACAGCATAACTAATTCTAACAACAACGCTAGAAATCCGTTAGGAAAGTTTCCACTCTGCTTGCTCAGACTATTACAGCCCCATCAGGAACCCAAGCACACATGCCACTGGAGCAAACCGAAGCAAGCTGCATGTTGGGTTTGTTCCCATCTTTAGAGAGCCAAAAAGCACTCGTTCAATTAAAAACTCAGTGTAATTATATAGAGGCAAAAATATATTTAAACACTAAGAAAGTCCTAGGCCAAGGAACACTGTGAAACGAGGATTTCTTTTACTGTAGAAAAGCATAGACGCTATTTCTGTTACGCCATTCTCATTTTTATGTAGCCCTCATGACTGTACTGTTTGATCTGTCCAGTATCTGTGATGTTTACACTGAGGAGAAGAAATAAATCGTTTCACAGTAGTCATGCTAAAAGGTTCATTAAAAGACAGCACTGAGAAAAATGAAGGCTTGTGGTGTCAAGGGGTTACTTGAGTAGAGATTTGATTTTACTTAAGCATTGAAGTCAACTTTGTTTTCAAATTTCCTTAAGGAAAATGTCTTTTTTAATCTCCACACCTCCGTATAACCTGCAAGTAACTTTTTCTTTTTCTTTTCACATGTGCAGTTAAATCATAGGGAGGCTGAATTCAAACATTTAAAAACATTGCTAAGAAGGGGTGGGGAAGCGAAGCAGCATATTCAAGAAAACAAAATCTAGCCAGAGCACCTACAAAAGTAAGAGGACAAAAAAAGGCTGGTGGTGCCAAAACCCAGTTTCTTCCTAGATTATATCTTTCTACTAACAAATATCTTAGTTGCTCCTTGATAACAGTAAAACAGAGCACAAGGGAAAAAAAGAAACTTGGTAAGGTAGTATTTCTATGAGATGTGGTTACCAAGCATCCTTGCAATCAAATGATGAAAGAGAAAAATTTTAACAAAATGACAGGTTACAAAAATGAAACTCTAGTCATCTATATATGACACCTAATTCAATAATCCTTCAAAACCCAAGTCAACCAAGATCACTCAAGCTGTACCAGGCAAGATAAGAAAAAGACAAGCCACCTTTACCAGTGGGCAAGCTTTTTATAGATAGAAGCAGCTACACTTGTGCTTGCCACTCATTCAGACAGTGGGAGAAATCCAAATGACAACTATACCTAAAATCAAACTTGTACTTCCAAATTTTTTATCATCAGGCTACCATGCTTTACGGCAACTGTAGGTAGGAAGTGGGAAGAACAACAAAAACAAAAGCTTGCCTTTTAATTTGACATACATAAAACTCACATTTAAGAGTCTGATTTTTCATTTAGACCTTACAGATCTTCATCCAAGTGCCATCACGATACACTCTTTTTTTCCCCCCAGAACAATACCAAATAGAGTCCTATGCCGTACAGAAAATTAAACTGCTCATTTCACATGAATATGATGCACAAAGTCTTCTGACCTGTTCCTCAGACTGTAACTGGGACAATGCTCTGCAATTATACTCTGCTGACAAAAGTCGAGTATATTAACAAATACATTAGATGGTTAGGAAAAGCTAATAGTCTTAATCAAAATCTTCAAAGCTAACCATGCCAGTATGTAAAATGCAGTTGCACGTGGTAATAGCCCAAATTAAATTAGCCCCAAGGTTGTGTGTGAAGCTGTATGTAAACTGATCCATAAAAGATAATGTTTTTTTAAAAAATTCGTTATTCTGTAGGCCATTACAGGTCAGCAGAAGACAGGCAACATATTTAGTCTGTTGAGATACTAATGGCTTACATCCAGCTAACTTTCCAAAGACGATTATGGTTAACATCAAAATCAGAAAACGAGGCAAAAGAATAGCATTTGGTTTCATTGAATGGGATTCTTCTCCCCTTTTCCTCCTTTTTATTTCTCTTTAAAAAAAACCAAGATCAGAGTACTTACTTTAAGTAACCATGTGAGCACAGAATCACGATAAGGAACAAATTTGTTCTTGTTCTTGCCAGCAGCCTGATCTGCCAGGGCAGAAATAACCAGCCCAAGAGTTGTGAGGGATCTGCACAGAGAACACAAGCAGTCATTAACAAGTGTAAATATTCATAAGTCAAATGCATATGTGGACAGTCACTTTCTCTCCAAAAGTGAGCTCTGAGGAGAAAGTTCCTAGTACAGTTTTGATCACTCTTTTCTCACAAAAGCTCTAATCCTTGTTTTCAGTATATGCTTTCAGCCTTATTAATCATGTCTTCACAATGCAATCGTGGTAGTCACAGGAACACAAGTACAGAATGAAAAACGCCAATAATTTTAAATAGGAAGAAGTCTCATTCAATCATCTAAGAGTATTGTATGTCTGAAGGAAAAGTAGAGAAAAGGGAACGAGAAAACTGGCTACAAGAGCTTATACTGATTTTATCCAGTTTTACAAGCGTACTGTATTTAGCAGTCATGGTTTTACTGATGAAAAAAAGGAAAAGAAATAATCACCGAGTCTTACTTGTTAATGTTGCTTCCTTCTTTCAGCCTGTCTCCTGCAGCACCAGTCTTAGTTGCCCTTTCACTACCTGCTAAGTCCACCAGACTCAGCTTGCCCACCTTCTCCCCTGACGTCTGCAGAAGGAACCAGAGAACAGCTACTGTTAGTTCACTCAAACTACGTTACACAGTTTGATGTATTTTCAAACAAGAATCAAGCTTCGTTTCTTGGTGTTGCTGTTCCAACAGCTTTGAAAGTCATTGGATTTGAACAATATTCTGTGACAATTCACTAGTTGCTCCTCTGGAAACAATAAGAGGATTTGAAGTGAAATAAGATACACTTGTATGTTCAAGTCATCTCAGAAATCTCCAGAAACACGGGACACACTCGTCAAATGTTAAAGCAAGACCGTGCGCAGAGGGAGTACAGGCCAAGCAGTCACAAAGACAGACAGAGGTCTACAAGCTCTGCCTTTGTTTTATCATCTTGAAAATAGTCTCTTCGAAGTCTCAGACTTTATACCAGGTTCCCACTCTGTTTTTCAGAAAGTGAGAATGAATATGACAAGATGCGTGTTATAATTTATGAAAATGATTACAATTGCAGAACTCTCCTATATCCTAACAGCCTCCTAGAAAGCAATCCAAGCTACACGAGTATTTCAATCCTGTAACACAGATTTTGTCATAAACCCTTTTATCACATTTGACCCAAAATGACATTCTGAAACACTCCATGAATTTTGTATGTCAATTTGAAGAGCTAACACTGTCTTTGAGAGCAGTTTGCTTACATCATGGTTTTCTGCAGCATTTATGACTTCATCATCTCAGTATCACAGTTGCAAAGGGCTACGTTCCCCTCAATGAACAGGATAATTAGCATCAATATGCTTTCAAAAATGTCGACTCTAAACTCAAAGCCTCTTAAAAAATATAGTGTGATCATCAGGCCATAGGGAAATGTGTCATTTCCAGGACTGAAAGGACCAGCAGATGGGAAAACAGAGAAATCTGTTCCAGAAACTCACACAGTGGTCACTGGAAGATGCAGAAAAGACAATCAAAACTACCATGTTGCATCCAGGCTGACCATAACCACACAAAAAATCTGTATGATAAGTATGAAGTGCAAAGGGAAAAAAAATATCAAATAAAGAACAAAGAAAATTGTTTGGATAAGAAGATTGGTGGAGACTGAGAAATGAGGAGTAAAAAATTCTAAATGCTTATTGTGCTTTACATTGTATTTAACATTTAGGCACATACACGCCTTAGATTTGCTCCGTGGACACTCAAAATTTCTCCAAGGCTTTCAAGACATTAAAGAATTGCCCAAGCACAGAATCTATCAACAAAGTTTAAAGAGTTTTTGTATAGGAGATCTATTTCAATTTGTTTATCATCATTTTCTGTGAGGGCCCCCTCCAAGGAATACTTACATATAAGGAATGTAAAGCAAAATACTTTCACATTTAAATGTCTTTTAGATATTTAATATGTATACATAAAAATATTAATGTCATATAATGCAAAATTTTTGAAATGAGTGTTTCTGTTTATAAAGTTGATCATTTATATGTATTTGCATGAAATAACCCCTTGAAGGAGATTACCAGATGCATACTCTTCTATTTTTCATCTACACATTATTTCTTTAGTTTCTTCTCCAAGTCTGTACTACACACCGGTGCTTAAAAAGAAGCATTTCTTTAGTTTAGATTCTAGGATTAGAAGACCCTTCCCGCACCCTCCAGCAGGTCTGCTGCAACTTGGGGCCTGCATTTTTGCTTTCCATTTCAAAAAACACATTTCACTTACAAACCTATTAAAACTGATTTCCCTACGCTGGGGCAGAAGCACATGAGCATGACAAGGACTTAGCTAGACAAAGCCACAGCTAACCTGATCCAGCACTAGCAGTGCACAAGGGCAAGAGACTGTAGCAAACGACCTGAGGTCCCTTCCAACCAACAGCTGTAAGAGTCTGTGAAATATATTAAAGCAAGAGACCCACAAGCTTAACATTTGGAGCTTGTAACTTGTTTTACTTACCCCTGATTGTACATCATAGAGCGTGTGGGTGAGAATAATCTTGAAGACTGCATGGGACCGACTGCTCTCCTCATTCATGTTGGTTGCAGCCACTGTTCGAGATTTGTTGCCCTCGGACATCAAGGACTCGATGTCCTAGATACAATTGTCACAGCCATAAGCATATCTGCATTAACATTCTTTTCAATTATCTACCAAAACAATCTCATTTTGGTAAAATACAGCAAGTATTTTCCCACTAAGTTTCCCACTGTTTAATCACAAAGTGTGAGAAAAAAATATTGTGATCTCCCCTTTAAAGACTAGAAATTACACAATGTTGTGACACGCATATTCAGCCATTACCTCTACCTAGATATTAAATTATCAACAAAAATAATGCACCTGGCTGCACATAGCAATACTCAAAAGCAAAGAAAAAAAGTGAGGAAACAGCAA
This sequence comes from Burhinus oedicnemus, assembly GCA_008921705.1. Taxonomy (NCBI): domain Eukaryota; kingdom Metazoa; phylum Chordata; class Aves; order Charadriiformes; family Burhinidae; genus Burhinus; species Burhinus oedicnemus. The sequence goes on along the minus strand of VFFE01009010.1, from coordinate 273,848 downwards.
TTCATGTTTGAACACTAACATTTTAGCCTCAGTTGTCAAACACACGTTCTTGAAATCCGTAATACTGACATAATTCTCAAAGTTTTATAAAACAGAACCACACTGAAGAGGTCATTATGTTCCTCCTACACATAAGAGCTTATAAAGTCCTCTGATACGTTAAGCTGTGATACTGGAGAAATACACAGCTCCCCTGCTTCAGCGTTCTACAGCAATCCTGTAAAATAGTAAAGTATTTAGAGTCTTGGGCTTAACTATTATTTATGCATCTGTAGCTGGATGATACTAAAAAAGAAAACCAAAAAACAATCAAACAAAAGACCACCACACACCACTTTGACTCTGTATGCTGTATTACACAAAGCTGCTGTGCAACACGTAAAGGAAAAGCATGCAGTGTGTCTTGTCTTAACAGAAACCACCAAAAAGAGGGAAATGAATACCTGGAGAAACTGCAATAGGAAGGATTGCACCATTTTCACGTTTTGTTTAAGATGACAGAATTTCATCCCATATTTACTCAGTTCTCCTACAGTACATTAACACTTCTTAAAAACTGGGGCACTTTGTGAATGCATATATAAATATTTACTATCCAGCAAGCAAGTTTCATGCAATGTTGTCACACATTTGCCTTGTAAAAAATCATTGGTTTATAGTTCTATTGTGCCTGCGTGCTACTGGTAAGTGAAATTACTAGGCAACAGCATGACAGCTAAAAAGTGACCAGGAGTGGTACTGAAAGCCTGGTTCTGTAGTTAATCATGGAACACTTTCTCATGGATACAGCACACACGTAAGTTTGGGAGGAAAGTTGTTTCATTACATAGTTGAATTACTTCCAGAATTATTGAATAGTACAGGATGAAGATGAGTTTCTGCTCTTGACCCTGCTCTCCCCGGTGATCACAATACAACAATCCTACAGCTCTCTTGCTCTAAAATCCATGTAACTGCCATGGCAATTAGGAGTAGCTCTATAATTTTGGCCTGCTTAAGGGACAGTACCCTAGCGTTTAGGATGTCAACACAAGCCTTTCATAAAATTGATCCTTACCTTGTAGCTAGCAACAGCTAGTTTGGATAGGCCATCTACGTAAGGACCATAAACACTGTGTTCTCTAACTTTTAATGACTGACGGCTTCTGGTTGGAAAAAAAAAGTTATTTATAAGCACACGACCGACTTAAGACAACATTTATAGAAAGTCAATTTCTCACTGACAGATCTCAAACATGATGGTCTTACAAATACCATAATAAAGCACAGAACAAGGACTATAATGCAGACAAAAAAGCCTTACGTCTACACGTAAAATGCTGACATAGACATTTTTGTCACTTCATAAAAGCTAGCATTAGGGTGAGTATACTCCAAGCTTTTAGACTTACTACTTTATTTTGATTTAAAATGAAAGGACACCAAAATCAGGAAGAGGCAAAAGCCATCCTACGCAAATGCCTCAGATGGGATCCATTAAGGCAAACTGGTTGTAGAAAGGAAGAGTGTAGGACAACGTATTACAGTGCTGTTGACACACAAATTACTTACCCTTTTGGGTCAAGAAGATCTCTGACTTTCTCATTGTATATCTCCATGTAGGATACTTCCACTTTGAAACTCTGCTCTTCATTCTCCTCTTTCTGTGCTCTTTCAAAGAGTCCACTGCAAAGCCTAGGGATTAATCCAGGCTGGTCAGCAGTACCCATCATTGTGTATGATTTTCCAGATCCTGTGTGATTGAATCTATGATTAGTGTACATGCAATAAAGTATATATTGCTTTGCAGAACATGGAAAGGGAAGAGAGAGAAGAGGCAAAAAAATTCATTTGCATTTCAGTGAAAGTTATTTGTGCAGTTTTCTATTTCAAAGTAACCAAAACATGATTTGCCTAAAGACTACTTAATTAAAAGGAAAAGCCAAACAAGAAATTCAGTTCAAACTGACGGAGAAGACTTTTTCAGGTAGATACAGCCATACTGTAGAAGACAACCCACTAACATGCACATATGTGGCACAATGAGAAAAATCAGGCATACTCATTTTTGCATATTACATTTAAAATGATGATTTAAGACTATTCTAACTGCAGAGGCAGAAAATATGAGTGATGCGCTGAACTCAAGGACGATCATGATTATTCCACAGATTACAGTCCAAGGTGTGAGAAATAAGGGTAGCCAGCAGCAACAGACAAAATCCTATTTCTCATCCTGTCCACCTCATATCTAATGTTACAGAAGAGCAAAACATTTCTTATCGACATTACAAGGCATTTCTCCTGAAACAATGTCACAACAGCCGTGAAAAGAGTCACCAGTCAGAACGTAACACCTTTTGCGTCAACAATATTTTTTGTTTATGTCCAGAAGGGACTTACCAGTTTGCCCATAGGCAAAGATGCAAGCATTATAGCCTTCAAAGGCATTCTGAAGAATATTCTCCCCAAGGCACTTGAAAACAACATCTTGACCTAAGAAATAAAACACACAAGCTAACATTCTAACAAAGCAACGATTTCCCTGACTTGGATTCTTCAATAATTACGTAAAAGCAGTTAGTGTTCTCCTGCTGTTGTTGCCTAAATAGCATCCAGTATTTGCTCCCTCTACAAGAGCATGACGATCAGCCAGTAGACGTGCTCCAGATTTATGCTACTGTAAAAATCAGCAGCTGTGATTATCATGCATATACATGTGCTTAAAACAACATCCTATCAATGTTCATATTCACAAGTTTTATCAGCAGAGAATCTACTACCAACTGCAGAATTTAATCCACCACCTCAAAATATACTCAACCCATGCATTTTAACAATCGTTAGTTGATTTTAATCTACAGCAATTAGTAGAGCACTAGATAATTTTGTTGTATATGTACAAGGTATTAAATAATAGCGTGAGGAGATTTTTGCAGAGAAGGAATCACAACTATGTGGGAGATATTATAGTACAAGACATGCATTAGCAAAATACAGGGTATATCACTTCTTTTGTAATTGAACTACATCAGCAGGAACAGCTTTTCAGCTCCTTTTCCATGCGGAGGAAGAAACGCTTAATATATTTGGGTATTGCCTATTTCAGCAAAACCTCTATTTTCAGGTTTTCTTTTACAAGCAGAGGAACTGAAGTCTGAACAAGACATGGCAGAACTTTGTGGACTGAAAAGTCCTCTCAAATATGTTAACGTACCTGAAAGCTTTTCCATTCTCTCATTGATTGAAGTCTGTATCTTTACATCCAAATGCACTTGAAATTTTATGCATGCAAAATTCCCCATCAAAATTACTAACAGCTGTGCCTAGCAAAGCACAGCAGAATGGTTTTGGACCAAACACTTGCAATATGTAACAGACCATAATATAAGTAACATAGGAGCCTCCATTAGTTTGAGAAACAAAAAATTTACCATCCTATGTAATTTGTATGGCTGACAGTGTCACAGTGTTCTCACTTCCTCACTAAATTACGATTCATTAGTTATTAGAGAAATTAAAACCTTAGAAGCACATGCATCTTTTAATTTTCTTGTGATTTTTTTAAAAAACAAATGTAAACAAGCTTAACTAATTCCTAATTTTAAGAGATAACAAGTATGAAAAGGAATAGATCACAAGAGTAGCAAGTCCAAATATATTTAATATATTACCATAACTATTTGCCAAAAAATGTCATAATAATACACAGAAAACTTTTGATTAAATACATTACACATTCTCACCAGACCATATGAATTCATACCCTTATATTAAATTAGGCTCTTTTTTTAATACTCCATTATTAAACAGACTGTTTTATGTCGGAAGGGACCTTAAAGATCATCTAGTTCTAATATGATGCCAAACTCCCATCAGCACTGTGAAACATGAAATTACACTTAGCAATGTTTGTCAAATCCTGAGAAGAAATGGATTTGATGCTTTTGAAATGATAGACTTGGAACAGTATTTTAAATAAAGATGTAAATATGAGGAACCCATTATTGTGATGGATTTCTCAATTTCCTACACTGCAAATGGGTAGCAATGCCTATTGCTATTATCATCTTTGGAGAAGAGAAACAAGAATGACTGAAGAGTTTCCTTTTCCTTTTGACAATGAGCAGTCATACAGGGGAGGCACTTTGTGCCATATGGTCTGTGCCCTTTAGCAAATACTGTATTTTAATTAGATAATTCACACTTGGGAAACAACAAGCAGAAAGCTACAGTAAATATTACCTGCATATTTTTCTTTGACAGATTCATCCATAGACCAAAAGCAGTGATCATAAGCAAACACCTGTAGGAAAATAACCAGGAGAACACCTTACAAAAACTGTTGCAAAATCAAACACCTTATCCAAATTTTGACAGCACTGTATTATGTTGGCTAACATCATGTTCCCTGGGGCCATTCTGAACATACAATATGCGTTCCCATAGAATTACTTGTTTTCCACGAGTTTGAAGCCTAAACAAACACTGCATCTTCCTATATGCAAGCCTGTTCGTTGCTTTTATTTCTTCCGTGGTTTTATTTCTTCCTTTCCACTGTGTGACTCTTGTCCTATTCTCTCCAAAAGCTCTCCATGTGGCAGCCCAGTGGATTTAACGGAGCTCTCCTCATCTTCCTTTAAACCCATCCTTGCAATTCATTTTTCACAAGACTTTCTATTTTGCAAAGTGACAGATGTCACCTGGCTGTTTCTGCCTACCATCTCCCGGTGTCTCTTGTCTGCGTAAATTAAAAAACATGCCTTAGGGTAGGAACCTCTTTCCATACAAGAGGAGTATGTATTTATATACTGCTGACAAACAGAAGCAGTCGTCACCAAACTTGTAAAGAACAATACAGAGCAAATGAGTTTTATCATGAGAAGAGTAGGACTATAATCTTTTTAAATAGAAAAGTTTCAATTTTGTGGTAAAGCCATTTAAAGGTCCACAGGCACCTTTCATCATGAAAGCTGGTCTCCAATATAACAGCGCATATTTTGGGACCTCAGGCTGCAAAACCAGGCATTTGCAAAAACATTTGTAAGGAAAAAAAATATTCAGGGTAACATCTGACCTACATTCACACAGGCAAAATTTACTCTGGAGGACAGAAGAAAAGGGAAGTACAATGTGTTGCTCTTTGCTGTTTATTTCTCCTCTAAGTTGAATGAAGCTGCTCTTTCCCCTTTAGATGTTCTGTAGTGCTAGGTAGCTGACGCGTGCATCACTTCAGATCACGTTGGCAGAGCAAGTGCACCTTGTCAGCATCTCACATCCACCTTCTGAACCCTCGCTCCCTTATTTCTGAAAATGTCATTTGATCTGTTAACACATTTTCATGTTCTGTTTTAGTAAAGTCTGTTGTCTATGTGCTACAGGCACTGACCACGAACAAGCATCTGCATAGGTAATCAAACTCAACACTTCTTAACTAGTAAAGATTGCAGGAACAAAATATGTTGCATTATATCTGTATTAATAATAACAAAAACCCTAAAAAGAAATACTGAGTCTGTAGTGAATTACCTCAGTTATAGCATTTCCTAATAGATCATAACATGGAATCTGAAAAATCATTTAAGGACTCACGGAGTAATAAAGCAATTCTTCCTCAAGTATTTATACTAACTAAAACAATTAGGAAAATTATGCAAGAGTAGAAAATCCATACTACCAACACATCCAAACTTACTACCTATGGCTGTGAAAATGCTTAGTACAGCAAAACCCTTGAAATTGAAATAACTTATCTTCAAAAATACACTGCCTTTTCCCCTCATACTACATTAATGTCCCCGCATCAAAAGATAAAAGTGGTTATTTTACATCCTCTAATTGAGGAAACGATAACCTGTTTATTTAAAACTAAGGGGATTTGGTTCTTTGAATGTATTACACAATTAAGCATATTATTATAACATCCCACGCCTTCAGAGCATTTAATAAAACATCGTTGGCTATATGACCACATCAATAAAGCTGAATCCTGATACGCTAGGATAGAGATAGGTATCTGCATACCAAATACAGAGTCACGGGACCATAAGCCGTAACAACAAAATGAGTTTGCTTTAACACAAATACCAGAAAATGCTTTTAAAAGCCCACAAATAACAAGTAGTCTTCCATTCACAGTCTGTAATGCTGAGTATGTATGTTCTCATTTGTTCCTGTGACTCATTTTTTGGCACAGGCTGTACAGTGCTCTTCAGCAGCAAGGAGATGCTTCGAGTTTCTTACTCAACAGCTGACCAACTACAGAGCTGTTTTTCAAAATGCTTCTAATATTTGGATAACCCAAGACTGAATAAGCAATACGACAATTTTTCACACACTGATTTAACATGCAATAAAAGCCCTTACCTTTGGTTGCGTCCTACTGTTCCCCAAAGCATCAGGAGCAGAAAGGATTTGGTATAGGGTTGGGGTAAGAAAAAGACAAAAGAAAAACAGACTGTTAGTTGGAGTGATTTTAGCTTAATTACTCTATCATTAATACCTCATCATTGGCATGCTGTACTTAAAAAGTTAATTTCTCTCCTCAGATATCCCCTTGCTTACAGATCCCAAGTCATTTTATAAACCAATGCTTATCTCTTTTCACGAGTAAGATTTGAGATGCGGCTCTGAATAAGTTGATTTTAAATTCAAAGCCACTGATCCTCCTCATGTTGCCACCATCTCTCCGTCATTCTCTCCCAGCTGTTTTTTTTCTTGTGACACCTCTCTCTAGTTTTGTGGGTGTCACTGTCTCTTAAAAACAAAGTACCTAAGCAACATAAAAATTTCCAAAACCACTTGAACAGGACTTCAGGAGAGTTATTAGAGAGGAAACTTCACAGTCCAACCCTTGGACTCGCCCAGCTCAGTTCTCTCATGGTTGCTGGGACAGCAGAGAAAACATTTGTTTCCCTAAAATACTGAGCAGAGAACAGCAATACCTTTAATCTGTTACAGGCAGAATTTAAAAGTTTGTTTGGGGTTTTTTTTATGTGTGTTTTTTAAAACAAGTACAAAATTACTGGAGTGACCTTTAAAAATAACAGCACAGCAACAGTCAATGCCCCAACAGCAGGTTACGCAGCCTTCCCACTACAGAGGACTGGAGAAATGCAGCAAACACACAACGAAGAACTGATATTCTCCTTGTCCTGGACCTTCCAAATGAGATTAGGAAGCTCTTGACATCAGTAACAAGTAAAGTCTTGTGATAAGCATCACTGATTTCCTTTCGAACTGAGCAGGAGAAAGACACGGGAGCCACGTAAGATTACTCTCAGAGTTCTTGCTGCTCATACGGGTTGAGAAGCCACTTTAAAAATAGTAACTTCTCAGCGCTGTCTCTCAAAAATAATTACTTATTAAGCAAGTCCATCATCTCTTTTTACTCAGGCTTAGATCTAATATGCATATTTGTTTGACATAACAGGAACCATAGTGACTTTGGATAGCAGCAGTCGGTGTGACCCGGTACGCAGGATGATTATTTAAGTCAAGGTTACCCCACGACAGCCATGTCGCAGGCTCATTCAAGCAAGCAGTAACAACAGGACCACTCTTCCCCCTGCCATCTGGCTAAGTTTGAATAAAAGCTCTCCCAAGGTCCTCGGCAGCACGCTTGGTGCAGACTTTCGACTCGCTGTTGCTCCTGGGTGGCGTATGGAGGCATATTGAGGGAATCTCCTTCACCAGGGCTTTGATCCAGACACAGAAGACACCAGAGAGCCCTGGATTACTCTGGGAGAGACACGAGAGCGTTCTGTTGGGGCTCTGTGCTCTGAAGTGCTAGGGGAGCGTTTTGCTGAAGGACTTCACTGGAAACTGCTAAGTGGCTTTTAGGAGTGCTCCTGCTTACAAAGCAGGGTTATTCCTATTCCTACAGGAAGATCATTCTCATTGTAAAATAAAGAGAACAGCAAGATTGGATTCTGAGCTTGAGTTTAGCACACAAAGGTGTGATACTGCTCTTTAATTCAGCAAGCAGTTATGCTCATATTCCCCAGCCCAGTTCCAAGGCAGGATTAGACTGCGACAACGCAGTTGACCTTTCCAGCCCCTCAATACAGGACGTATTATTGAGTATTTGGATTAGAGCAGCTATAAGGATATAATCTCAGAAGTCATATCACATATACAATTTTAAGAGGATGGATTATACCAGGCTATGTAAATCATCAAGCTTAGTTCAGACTAAAGGTCTTAAAGTAAGTATCTCATTTTCTAAAGAGCTGCACAAACACACTAACTATGTCTCACTTGCAGCCTCAGTTAATCCAAACACGTGCAAACGGAAGCCTTACATCTAAGAAACCCAGTGTACAGCATTTAGGACAGAGCACAGCTGTCTAGATCTGTAGCTTGCTCTGTGTACTTTGGGGCAAGAAGAGAATCAATCAGGCAAATGTTTCCCCAAGGAAAGCATTAAGGGTGCATACTGCAGCACGCAGCATTGTGCTGTGCATGTACAAACCCATTAATGCTGCAGCTGAGCGCTGCGATAGCTGGGCCCAGAAACCCATGAAAAGATTTTCAGCTTGATTCGAAATCCCATGGGAAATGAATAGATATGGGGATGCAGCATCCACAGCAGCTTGTGTAGCTACAAGCACATGCTGGACATGCTGGGTGTTTAGAGGAGGGTCCATGCCCAAGTACGGTGCGTTGCCACAGTCCATCCCAGAGGTGATGAAAAGGTAAATACCAAGCAACAGCATCACCTATAGAGCAGGGAAGTATCTCCTACAATAAAACATGGATGACAGCAACGTACGCAAAGAACATTTCCTATGGTTAAGGTTGGCATTAGCAAAAAACCCCAGAGGATCCTAATACTGACAACTTGTAATCGTAATGAATAGTAAAGAATCATGAGTAGTTCTAAAGCAGAAAAGATCACGTGCCACCTGCAAACTGCTCACACCAAAATCCATGTCCAAACCAGTGTCTGCAAGGTAGAGAGTGAAAAGGGGCACACAGCAAAGTGATCCTTGCAGGACTCTTAAAGCACCTGTCCAGCAGCTATCCAGCAGTTTCCCCAAGGAGGATCCAGGGAGACCTTATAGCAGCCTTCCAGTACCTGAAGGAGACCTATAAGAAAGCTGGAGAGGGACTTTTTACAAGGGCATGTAGTGATAGGACGAGGGGTGATGGCTTCAAACTGGAAGAGGGGAGATTTAGATTAGATCTCAGGAAGAAATTTTTCACTCTGAGGGTGGTGAGACCCTGGCCCAGGTTGCCCAGAGAAGCTGTGGCTGCCCCATCCCTGGAGGTGTTCAAGGCCAGGTTGGACAGGGCTTGGAGCAACCTGGTCTAGTGGGAGGTGTCCCTGCCCATGGCAGGGGGGTTGGAACTAGATGGTCTTTAAGGTCCCTTCCAACCCAAACCATTCTATGATTTCAGAGATGCAGGCAAGACTTGCTGTCATTCCTCGGCTGACAGCCAATAATTCACATCTATGTCAAATGCAGAAGAAACATCCACGACAGGAAGGGAAAGCTTTTATTTTAGCTACTGAAGGATGTCGCTAAGATGTTTTCAGCTACATATTTTCACTTGAATCCAGACTGACAGGACTTCCCTTTGCCAAGTCCCCTCTTTCATCTTTTTTCAACTCAATGTTGAACAGAAGTAGGGGAATCTAATGTATCTAGGGTTTCTAAAATTAAAAAAGGAGAAAGAGAATACTCTAAAACAACTGCTTACATTTATTACTATTTTATTTGTTGCAGCCAAGTGAATCTATATGCCGTTTCAGGAGTGAATGAAGACATGCAGCCCTAAGTAATCATTTCTTTGTAAGCTAGCTCTTACATGGTATAAGCTTCTTGATCAAGATAGATTTGCTTTCATATAAAAATGCTAGTGGTTTCACAGATCTTATGCACAATTTAAACACCAGATAAAACCAGAGCAATTCCCAGCTGAGACCATCAGTATATGTCCAACATGACTATTGCTTCTTTTTTTTAAAAAAAAAAAAAAAAAGAATAGAAACTCCAATAATAGAATGATATATTCAAGCACAATAAACTACTTCGTTCAGCAACTGTTATTAGTGCTATTTTAGTAAGATCTCAGATCAGTTTTTACTCTGGCTTTAGAGGTTCAAAAGCAGAGGGAAGGTATAGCGGCCTGAAGTATATTTGAGATTTTGCACATGTCATGGGGAAAGCACCACAGCAAATGAGTAGAGGTGAAACATTAGTGGGAAGAGGTGAGGATAGCCGTGACCTTATCTATTCTGTTTGGCTGACCCAAGAGCTCAGAGATGGCACCAGCTGGCAAATCAGCCCCTGCTGCACATCAGTCACAGCACATCCTGCTTCTCGCCTAAATCAGAAGTGGGCAGATGGGGCAACCGGGAGGAGAAAGGTGGGAGGTGGCAAGCCAGAAAGCAGGGAGGAGAGGTACAGAGGCTGCAGGACATGATCTGACAAGCCAGGCATTTTTTTTTTTTCCTTTGCTGTTTCTTTTTTAAAATCAAACAAACAAATTTCCTATGCTAACAGTGACCGCAACAACATCCAAACTATAAATTTGGCTGATACTGCTCAGTGGCACAAGGCTACACTGGCTTTACAGAATCGAAACATAACATTTTAACATTTTCAGAAGCTTGTGGAATAGCAAAATATAATCAGAATTTGCAGGTTAGAAAAAAAAAAAAAAGGGAGACAGAACAATTCCAACAATAGCTATGAATTGGGAAAGTCTCAGCAAATCTCAAAAAATTTTTATTGCTTTCCACTCTCAATCTTCCATAACCATTGCAAAAACAAGCATATCAGATTCCAATGTAATTAGGGCTATTTTATGCCCTTCAGCAGGAACTGCTTACATAAACTCTCCGAAGTAACTAAAAATGCAACAACAATGATGGGGAAAAAACTACTTGGGGCTTAACAGCAGAAAGGTGTCAGTGTCTCCCAGCGATCGCTCTGTAAAACCACCTCTTTATTGCCCTGGCTAAGTTAGCTTGCCTTAAATCAATTTGTATTCACACATATTTTAATAAAAGTAAAGTTGGCATCATATGTCACAGTAATTTATCCTTCGGATGCAGGAACAACTCTACTTTGTAGCAAGTTTATTCTTTTTAAAGTTTGTACAGATATAGTCCAAACCACCGTGTTTCTGATACTTCTTAAATGTAGTATCAGGTGAACTGTTCATACCCCACATTCACGGACCCTGTTATAACACCCACAACCATGACGCCTGCTCCACACTTCCAAGAAATCTGGAAGAGAAATGCTATGTTTGTAACTGCACCTTCACTCTTGCTCAGTGCACATGGAAATATCAACACAACAGGACAAGCAGTCCCAGACCTGGTCTCCGTATCAAGTCAAAGGAAAGAAGCTCCAGCATAGCACCTAAAGGACAGATGTCCGATGACCTCCAGAGGTCTCTTCCAACCTCAGCCATTCTGTGATTTTATTAATAATTTGTTGCAGACAAAAGCAGCACAATAACTATGCTGGGTTCTGACACAAGTGCACAACTGCATCATATTTCAGCTATTCCCTGGAACCACAGAACTGAGGCTACACTGGGCAGAATTAGTTGTCCCCACAGATCGATCTTTCCTTCCTTTCCCCGGTTAATTATGCCCCAAATGGTACTTGTATGAAAAACCTTAAACTATAATGCTCCATTTCTTTTGTGGTTTCTGTACAGTGTTTTCCGTTGCTCTTTCTCACTCGCATGCCATGAGCTCCCCCACTCAAACTCACACCACCACCTCTGGGGAAAAAAAAACCCAACACAGCAGGGTAAGGATGCTTGGGAATACCTCCGAAAAATCAAATAGCCCATTCACAGAACCTTAGCGCAGAGCTCTGCTAAGCAGATGTAGGCTCTGTTTGAAGAGCAATGGGTTAAAAGGTAACGGCTTCCATGGACTGAAGGGTTTTTTCAACAAAACTCATCCTTCAAATAAGACTTTTGAGCTTGACCCCGAGCTATATCTCAGAGGGTAAATACTGGGCATAGATGGAGCGGAATACCAAAAGGACCTGTGCACCGCTCACGCTGTCTCAGCATTAGATACCTACCTGTAATGGGAGGCAGGATGTAACAAATCACTAGTTTGCAGTCTTCTATTTTGGAATAACAGGGCTTATGACTTGCAAGGTTACCTTCCCCCATGAAGAAGGCAAATATATCCTCCCCTGTACTACAGGAGCTTCCTAGTGTGGAGAAGCTGATAAGCGGTGTTGGAATTACTGAAGAGCTCTAGCACCAGTAAGTCTAAGGCAGACGACTTCAGGCACACCAGATAAGGACGCAGGCACAGAAAAACATCAGGAAGATCTTGCACTTGTTTGAAGTTTGGGAGCCCAGCTATCTTTCTGAAGCAGATCCTTTAATTGGTAATATTGTTTTTTCTATATGAATAAAGGAATCAGAATAAGGTTTTTTGAAGAGCCAGCAATGTCAGAAAAGACACTGCAATGTTCAGAGTTCTACTGTTTAGATTTCAGCTACAGAATTTCTTTCCTGGGATAAAAGAAAGGCAGGCAATGGTGAAATAAAATTTAGACAATAAATTTAATTATTTTACTACCATAGACATAATTGAAAGACATCAGTATGACAGCTGATAAGAAATAGTAGAATTAATTGAGAAGCTGTTTCCTCTCTTTCCGCATATCAGACAAATACAACTTGCACCACAGTTTGCTGCTGCTAGGTATACAATGAGGGGAAATGTCAACTAAATCAGGTTGATCACTTCAGGCTTCTTTATCCTATGACACTTAGAAATCCATTTTCTCAGAATATTTCAGAAGGTAAAGTGCTTAAGGTTGTTGGGGTAAATATTCTTTCCCCATTTTTACATGTGGACAAAGCGGTATCAAAATGCTGTGTCCCACTGGACTCCAATTTCTGGATGATATCCTCCAATCAATACTATTCCTACGGAGTCTGGAATTTACCTCCATAGAAATACTGAGCTCTCTGGGTGAAAACCACGCTGCCCTATTTCATTAAAAGATTTTTCATGAACAGAAACAGTCTCTTTAAAACAAAATCCCCAAATACGTCAAAGAAAATGTGAAAGAGCATACACAGTTCAAAGCCTAAACTTCTGTAGCTAAAAGGAACAAAAGTAATCACTGTTACTTGGAAAATTCTTCCACTGCTCCAAGGCATTCCAGGCATAGTTGGCGGTTACTTAGTTTCTACTGACAAAACTAATTTTTGCCTGCTCACTCAAAAAAAAAAAATAACAAAGAAAAGAGGGGGGAAAAAAAAAAAAAAAAGAAAAAAGCCCCCAAACCCAAGAACTCAGGCTGAACAGCAGCTTTGTGGCTTTGGGGTGTTTTCTGCTTGGAGCTCAATTTTCTGTATAGTTAGTACGCTAATCTGCTTAGTCCTGACCACATTCAAGTGGTGCATGTATCCCATAACACTTGTGTTATGACAAGGGGATTACAGCTTTATCCTTTTGTTTGTAGACACTTAGATGTCAGGGTGCTATTGTGCTCTAGAGAATGTTTGGTGAACAGCCAGTACCAAAACTTTCAATTACTATTGTGAATGTCAATATTTTTTAATGGAGCCTGATGTAGCTACCATTTTAGAACCAGGGGAGGGAGGAAAAAAGCCCTCATGATTTGGCAGCCTGTTAACTCCACTGATAGATCTCCAGATTGAAACACGATGGTCCTAGCCCTGGGATTTGGCAGAAAACCTGTTCTGCCTCTGGGACAACCACACAACTGGCTTTAGTCAAACTCCAGCCAGCCCAGGTATAGGAGGGACATTGAGTTGCTGGAGCGTGTCCAGAGAAGGGCAACAAAGCTCTGGAGGGGTCTGGAGAACATGTCTTATGAGAAGCGGCTGAAGGAATTAGGATTGTTTTGTCTGGAGAAGAGAAGGCTGAGGGGAGACCTTATTGCTCTCTACAACTCCCTGAAAGGAGGTTGTAGTGAGATGGGAACTGGTGTCTTCTCCCAAGTAACAGCCGATAGGACAAGAGGAAACGGGTTCAAGTTGCGCCAGGGCAGGTTTAGGCTGGACATCAGGAAAAAAATTTTTCACCGAAAGAGTTATCAACCATTGGAACAGGCTGCCCAGGGAGGTGGTTGAGTCACCATCCCTAGATGTGTTTAAAAGTTGTGTAGATGTGGTGCTTAGAGACATGGTTTAGTGGCAGCCCTGGTAGAGTAGGGTCAATGGTTGGACTAGATGATCTTAAAGGTCTTTTCCAACCTAAACGATTCTATGATTCTATGAGCTTCCGAAGAGGCAGATAGCGCAGCAAGTGTGTCTGAATGTGTACAGGTGTATAGAAACACGTATGATAATCTTGTTCTACAGCATCAGCTAATGCAGGCATCTATACACACAGCATTCCCATCCAGTACAACCTTTAATTTAAGGCAAGGGATAAAAAGCCAAGTCACTGTTATACAGGATTAATCCTAGAGCGATCTACTGTACACTATGCAAAGCACAGGGTTTACACTAAAAGTAGTCATTAAAATGCCCACACAAGCCATAGACACACAGGGTAAATCTAAAATTAGAGAACTCAAAAAGAAGAGCTGTATTCCAGGCTACCAAATCATTGGAAAGCATTCTGGAGGAAAACCTCTACACCTGGTAGAATAGGTAGTGGGATAATCGCATTGAAAAGCCTTCCTGATGTGGACATAATTATGTGTCGTAAAGATACTTTCAGTAATAGTATCCTACAGAAGAGGAGAAACAGTCTGTATTTTCACAAGGCATCTTTTTCAGCGGCACAACAGGGTCTGTACAAACAGCGACTGTATGAGAACAACTGTGTCATTAGAATTACTTCATCATACTCATAATCAGAAAAAAACCCACCCAAACTCTCGACAGCATGACTTCACAAAGAGTGAAAGAAGGTCAACAGATCAGAGTCTGACATCTTACTTGGAATTCATCAGGTTTATCACCAGAACTGCCCCAAATGTCGCAGCACCAAACAGCTGATTCTGTACTTTTCTTCTGCAAAAAAACCCAACAACACCCTTTTGGCTGTGATATTAGAATCTAATAGCTAATTTTTTTCTTCTTACTAAACTATTGCCTGAAAATATACACATGTAGAACTTTTCACTGAGAAGCGAGGGTTGGTTTTTTACTTTCCAAGGAGATGAATTTCAGCCTGTCCTCTTCACTTTCCCCCAGCCACAAGCTCCTTATTTCCAAGAGGAACCAAAACTCCCAGTTCAAGGTTTTATTCACAGTTAGCCCTAGTTTCTGTCAATACACAGAATCAATCTGCAATGAAGGCAGAAACCGTGTTATGAAGCCCCAGTTGCAGAACAGCTACCATTCAGAATTTATTTTTTTTTTAGCTTTTTTGTGAGCGAGTTGACAATTCACAAGTTGTAGCACCCAGTGCAGCAAAGGTAAGCTGCACGGAAAGGGCTGTGTTTAGACCTCCTTAACTCTAGCTTCTTCATTGTAAAATTATAAAATGCCCATTTTTAAAATGTGGGGTTTTCCTACATTTTTTTCTTGGGTGGCAGGTGGGATTTAGGAGAGCTGAAAAAGACAACCATGAACAATTAAATTCTTTATCGGCAACTTTCTTCAACTCTTGGAGATTACATACACCAAGCACATTCACAAAACAATGAGAAAGTTATTTTAAACACAAAGAGAATTTTCACCGTAAATACAGATTATTTTTTTTTTCTTTGTGAGGCCTTTCCAACATCAAATAGCCATGCCCCACTTCTACAGCCTTCTGCCTAGAAAAGTGGTTTTGACTTCAGGGTGTGAGTCCGTGTGCACATTTATGGCAGAGCTACCAGGGCAGAGGACCTGTCACCAGGTCTCCTGGGGAAAAAAAAAAAATAATAAATCTTTCAAAACAACTTCTTCTGTGTCTGTTTTCAATTAGCTACAGCAGTCTAAAGCAAGATTTTTGAAAGATTTGTCTCACTTTTCTCACTTCAAAATGATCTCAAGGCTTACTGCAATTCCTTGTTGCAAGATGGTTTTTCTTACAGACTCAGCAAAAGGGTAAAAGCTGGGAACAAGCCAAACCGATGCCAGTACCTCCTCCACCGATAGGAACTGCTCCAGACAACCTCCCCAGGCCCCCTCCCTGCTCACTTCCCTTCTGCAGGATTTGAGAACTGTCAACACTCCCTCACTTCGCAACAAAAAAACATGCTGACATCCACAGAAATTTCTAAGGGGAGTCTACTGGCAGCTAGAAGTAGAAAATAAAGGTGGGAAAGGGGGGTGGCGGGAAGAGAGAAGTCCTTTATGCACACCTACGAATAAGAACAAACTTTTTTAATCCATGAAAGGGTATTTTAAGAACTCTTTCAGTTCCACCAAGCCTGGTATTTCCTCCTTTTGTAGATCAGCCAGCTGTATCATCCAATTCATAAACTCATTAGAGCCTCGACCTTAAACCAGTTTGAGTTTGTCTGTCTTCCTTGAAAACACAAACACATCATCCAGAATCATTCTGGAAGAGCGTTGGTTTTTGGGTTTTTTTCACAGACTTGGTTATATTTACACACACGTACCTATAGACAAACGAGAGCATCCAGTATCATTTGACAAAAAAATAACTTACCTCAGCACCTCTCTGCTTCAAACAAGGAAGAGAAAAAAAGAATAGTCCATGGCAAAGAGCAAGAGCCATTCCCAGGAGTATGAAAGGATCTGCAGCCATGGAGACTCCAAGTCTCCAGAGTAGCCCACAAGCTCTTCACCCTCATATCAAGTGGGCAATTGTGGCAAGTCACAGAAATTACTGTAAAGACTCTTCAATCCAAGGAAACAAATGATTTATCGACAGCATTCAAAAAGTTTTAGTAATGTTTTCTATTTCTTTTAAAGATGCACTAACACCTTCCAAACATAACGTGTACAAGAGGTGCCTCCTCCATGCTTAATTGTCTCTGAGTACTTTCTAAGGCCCTATCTACTTTACTTCCACTGCATTACTTAGGCCATGAAGAAGCTCTACATTATAATACCCGCTACCATATATTTTCTGCTGTAAAGACCACATCCCCAAAGAAACTGCAGTCATTTATCTCATGATTGTCCATGCAATTTATGTTAGATAATCACAAAGGCTGCAGCTGGGGAGACACCTTCCAGCTTGGTGGTCTAAATAATAAATCTAACTATCTCTTTCACCTTGTTTTCTGGTTCCACAAATTTGCCTTGTCTTCAAGTGAAGAGTAACATACTCCTTTCTTTGGAAAGGGTGACGCCTATTTGAGGAGACACATGGACTTAGTTCTGTGACTTCTTTAGCGAGTCCACCAACCACTAAGCAAGTAGGTAACGTTTGAATAGCTGCAGTTCAAAAGACAACATTGCTGTGGCCACATTTGGTGAAGAAATCAGTCTCAATGGTGTGGTTTGTATACGCACAGTGTATTTACAAGGTTGGGAATTTCATTGGATACAGTGTCCAGTTACTTTCTGAATTTCCGTGCAATTCCAGCATCACTGGGTCGTCAGCTGTTGAAGAGGGCAGTTCTGGGCACATGCGCAGTGCAAAACTTTATACCTGAGAGTCATTTTTGGTGCCTTCAGAACCAGGCAGCTGCTAAACAAAGCATTATTTTCATGTGGCAAGTCTATTCATGGCCTGTTTTGGATCCAGCTCCAAATTAGGAACTCAAGTAGTATTTAAAACTATACGCACACTAGAAAGCACAAATGATGTTGATCTAGTCGTGTATGAGGGGAAAGATAAGAGCTGTAGGCAAGAAGGGCTGGTCATTAGCATAGAAGTTATTCATCTTGCCTCCACAGTTCAGTAACCGCCCCTTAATTCAACCCATACACATTTCATGATTACCGTGATAAGCCCGAGGTTGTTGCGCAACATCTATGTACTCTCAACTCAAACCTCCCATCGATGTTCAAGGAGCCTGGGAGGTGAAAGCACACCACATCTGAACCACTCTAGTAAAAAAGGAATCCATGAACGGCAGCTTGTCAAGACACTGGCATCTCAAATAGAGCACTTCAAAAAAATCTTGACATATATTAGAAGCCTCAAACATTCAGCTATAGTGAAATTAGTGTTTGATATCTCTCAAAAAAGAAAAATGTGTCATACTGTCACTCTTCCCAAGAGCACAGACTATATACCTTCCCTCCCTGATCAACTCTTTCAATACTGTCTATATTCTCCCAACCCATTTTAGCAAATTCGACTGATAACATGAAGATTAGAAAGCAGGCAGCAATCAATTTCCACTTTGACGTTTGCCGTATGCTGAACGTCAACAGACATTTGAAGCATTTTGGCACACATTGATGCATTACTTTTTCTTCATGAAGATTTCAAGCCTTTTTACCCAGCACTCTACTTACACAAACTCACTCAAACAGTTCAGCAGCTGCGAGATTACAGTTCTGCCACGCACGATGTTAAGAAGGGGTTGCTTTCCTCCCCCACCCCATATCCCCACTACAGAAAGCAGGAGTTACTTTCTGTTGTCATTTTTCCAAATCATGAGCTCTCAGGACTGGAATCTTACTACTAGAGTACCTGGCATGAGGAAATAAAATCTTCATCCCAAAGAAACTAAGACTAGAAAGAACCATGAAGATAAGCAGCCTAGATCCCTCCATAGCCCCTCAGACTACTGCTTTTCAGGGTAACATTGTTGAACCCAGCTGCTCTTCTGCCTGACCTAGAAAAGAAATCCTTATCCTCAGCGTACCATTCAAATCAGCTGTTCTTTTCCCAGCACGAGGATGGGAAATATGCTATAATTGACCTGTTTGCTGAGAAGCGAAGGGAAAATACAGCATATTATGAAAATTACAGGCAAGGCTTCACCGTGACAGCTCGGCTCCCATGTCCCATATATGCCCTACTAATGGCTCCGGACTGCTGAAAAAATGTCATGGTGCTCTAGGCAGAATTAAATATTTGCTTAAACCTAGAATTGCATGAAAGTGCATAGATCTGCATCAAGAACTTGTTCTGAAGATGAAAAAACATCTTTGGAGTGAAAAGGAAAGGCTCGTGGGCGCACAATGCACACAGTAAAGCCAAGGTGCGACTGAACGTACAGCCACGCGGTACAGCCTGAAGGTGCAGCAGACCTTAGCTACAGGACTAAAACATTGCTTGCATATTCTGCATTTCCATTTCTTTCTCTTTGCAAAATACTGATTTCTTCAGTATTTGGGGGGAAAAGCTCCCACTACTGCTGCCTAAGTGCTACAATTTGCTGTAGCATTCCTCTGTGCCCTTAAATTTCCTAAGTTCATATTTTGTCCACATGACGAACGTACACATCTGCTTTGTCTATTCTTCTCCCTCCCACCTCAGCAAATCACTGTGGTCATTTTTAAGTGTAGGACATATTTTGTGAACTATTCTCGAGTCAACACACCACATAAGTATTTCAAAGCACTGCAGTTCTTTCATGCCCATTGTGTTCCAACTGAAAGCTCACATTTGGGGAATCAGATAATCCTAAAGTATTTAATAGGGAAGGTCATTTTCAATAAGCTTTTATTCCCTACTTCTTGTTCCAGCGATCTTTATTTATTCTTGTGTACAAAAAATTCTTTCATTAAACACTTGTACTAACACCCATCACCTCCAAAAACAAATCTGGCAGTTGCTTAAGGGCTTGTACGTTACTGTTGGTAATTTATTCATGCTGGAAAAAAAATAAGAATCAGTAACAGGCATTAGCAGAGGTGCATGACTAGTGGTACCAACTGCAGAAGCTACAATGTACATATTGTAAAAGCGTTTGGCCACAAATTAATTCAGAAGTTAGCTAGCAGGAATAGGCATTGTAACTGGGGTTGGTAAAGCTATACATAATTTTGGCTGACAAAACATTCTTCCAGAGACTATGGCCTGCAGCGCTGTAAGAAGCGATCAAGGATTAAGTTATCATTTCACAGCTCTGGCAAGAGAATTCAGATATTTAGCAAGGTGAAACACGCACCATACACCATCAGTTATCCCTTTTATCCAAATAAATTGTGTCAGACTAAATCCTGCCACGTACGTTCCTGCCAACCAATCTCCTGGGCTCTGGACTCTGGCCAACGACTCGTTCAGTCTTGCCAACTCCCATGTTGTCCCACGGTGGGGCAAAGAAGCGTTTGCAAGGAGGATACAATTCCCACCCTACGGCAGACTGATGGAAGACTGTTCCTCGTACTCTTATTAGGCATCTAAAAACTGCAAACACGAGTCATAGAATCATGGAATATCTCAAGTTGGAAGGGACCTGTAAGGATCATCGAGTCCAACTGAGTTCTCCAGTCTCTCACCAACTTATATCACGTATATGAAACAATGCCTGAATAAGCGATGCAGGGCTTTTAGACACACGACGAGAAGTTACACCCTGCAGGTTTTCAGCAAATTTCGCTAAGTCTTTCAATGAGAATTCAGGTGAATCCTGCGGCTCTGGCAACAAACCTTTCCCCAGCGGCTCTGAAGCACCTACAGGCCAAGGTCAGAGGCGCTGCCGAATGCGCAGCAGCTGCCAACCAGATTTCCTCCTTCCTCGCTCTTATCACTAATTGCTTCTAAGAGCTTCCCACAGGCAACGCCATCTATTTGCTTCCTGCACGGCTCTAAAACACAGAACTGTTTATCTCCCCAGCATGCCTTTTCTTTTGAAATCCCTTTCAACACCTCTCCCTCAGAGAAACACCCCAAAACAAGAAAAACAATGCCAAAAGGAGCCTTAAATACTTTCACAAACACTGTTTCTGGAGCAATACCTGTTTATATCTGTGGATATTAAAAAAAGTCCCTTTCATGACATTACACGTGTGCTGTATTACATGCAGTTCAGCCAATTAAAAGTTCATTGTGTGTTCAAGTGTCCTGTGCTGCAGGAATGCAGCTATCCGGCTATTTAAGTACCTACCCCCTCACTTGTACAATATAAAGAACCTCAGAATGGATTTGGGAAGACAGCACGCAGAGCAGGGAACCACAGAGCTGGCTAACAAGAAATACTGCACTGAGGGCTGCGTACGAGCGAGCCTTCGCATAGCCACAGCGAATAAATGTGTAACAACTGCAGGATAGATCCTATGGTAGTTGTGAATTCAAAGCTCGGAACCTTTTTCTGGACTAAAGGATCTATGGCTTCCATCCTGGATGAGCACAACAGTTGTTTGGCTTTTCTGTAAACTTAGCCATAATAAACCGGCTTTTTAGAAAGTCCTAGCAAACAGACTAATTGATCACTCAGAAATTGAGACCTGTGCGCTGGTTCCCACTGCCAGGAATGAGGAATACAAAACGCATACTCAAGCATTGCAGAAAATTTAGAAATAGCTCAGTTGTCATCACTGTCCATGTGCTACAGCCCTGTAAAATATTAATTTCTTAAAGCTGAGCCAGTGCTCTGGAAGAATTTGCTCTCAGAATCGCTTGTGGCCTGATGGTACAGGGGTGGTTTTCACCTTCTTAAAACCTAGAGAGGAAAAGTTTCTGTAAAGTGTCACCAGCCAATTCTGCCGTAAAGCACTGTAACTAAAGAGGGGGAAAAAAAACCCCTAATAACTCAGAAAAGCAATCACATTTCCTTGCTGTAGTCTGTCTTGCTCATTACTTCTAAATTCTTCACCTAAATATGCATCCTTTAAAAATAACTTTACCATCACGAAAAGACCACAGTTCTAAGCAAACGCTTTGTAATTTCTTTATGAAGTGAATGTAGATGTAGCCTATGTTCAATGTGGGTTCTCTTATATTTCAGGCTCAATACTCTGCAGAAAGTTGAAACTCTGGAAGTGTAAAAACCTAAAACAAGATAAACAGGCAACTCCAAGCTAAAATGTGAACTAATGTTTACCTCCTCACACTGTTCTTTGTTCCACGTAGCCACCTGCACCAGATACTTGCTAGCCGCAGGCAGCTGGTTTCACTTAAACTTCTCTTTTCCTTTTCCAGCTATCTGTTTGGGAGGCAGTGTGGTACGTGCCATGTGGAAAAGTGTTTAATATTTTGTGGTCTCAGTGATTATTTCTGTGACAGTATGATAGTTCACATACACAGTTAAGGAATCATTCATTTTCCTGAAAAAAACCCACTGTGGTGGGCACCAGGTGCCCACCAAGCCACTCTGTAACTCCCCTCCTCAGCCGGACAGGGGAGAGAAGATACAACGAAAGGCTTGTGGGTTGAGATAAAGGCAGGGAGAGATCACTCACCAATTACTGTCATGGGCAAGACAGACTCAACTCAGGGAAATTAATTTAATTTACTACCAATCAAATCAGAGTGGGATAATGAGAAATAAAAACTAAATCTTAAAACACCTTCCCCCCACCCCTCCCTTCTTCCTGGGCTCAACTTCACTCCCGATTTCTCTACCTCCTCCCCACCAGCGGCACAGGGGAACGCGGAATGGGGGTTGTGGCCAGTTCATCACACGTTGTCTCTGCCGCTCCTTCCTCCTCAGGGGGAGGACTCCTCACACTCTGCCCCTGCTCCACCATGGGGTCCCTCCCACGGGAGACGGTTCTCCATGAACTTCAACATGAGTCCTTCCCACGGGCTGCAGTTCTTCGTGAACTGCTCCAGTGTGGGTCTGTTCCATGGGGTGCAGTCTCCCAGGAACAGACTGCTCCAGCGTGGGTCCCCCATGGAGTCACAGGTCTTGCCAGCAAACCTGCTCCAGCATGGGCTCTTCTCTCCACGGGGCCACAGGTCCTGCCAGGAGCCTGCTCCAGTGTGAGCTTCCCATGGGGTCAGAGGCTCCTTTGGGCATCCACCTGCTCCAGTGTGGGTTCCTCCACGGGCTGCAGGGGGATGTCTGCTCCAGCGTGGACCTCCACAGGCTGCAGGGGGATGTCTGCTCCACTGTGGACCTCCACGGGCTGCAGGGGGATGTCTGCTCCAGGGCCTGGAGCACCTCCTCCCACTCCTTCTTCACTGACCTTGCTGTCTGCAGAGTTGTCTCTCATGTTTTCTCACACCTCTCTCCAGCTGCAGTTGCTGTTTCACAGGGCTTTTTTTCCCTCCTTCTTTACTATGTTATCCCAGAGACTCTACCACTGCTGATGGGCTCAGCTTGGCCAGCGGTGAGTCCTTCTTGGAGCCAGCTGACATTGGCTCTATAGGACACGGGGGAAGCTTCTGGCATCTTCTCACAGAAGCCACCCCTGCAGCCCTCCCACTACCAAAACTTTGCCATGCAAACCCAATACAAACACATAAAGGTGATATCAAATAAACTTGTCGGCTCCTGTTGCCAAGTTTGCATTGCAAAGAAGCTATTTTAAGTCTGGAAGTGTAGGCTACACAGCTAGTTGCTGGTATTCATAAACAGTAATGAGATGTACGGCTTTCATGTGTACTGAAAGGAGCCAAATGATGGTTTCTGCTGAATTCTAACTTTGAACTTCCAGATTGCCGACTGGTTGTCTCTTCTGACTTAAAGGTCTTGCTTTTAGAGGCAACTCGTTGCTTGCTTGACTGCGATTCATATGGGACAGCATATGCAAAAGCACTTTATATGACACAATCATGATTTAGCACTGTACGCAGCAGTGCCCCTACAAACAATAATAAAAGCAGATGTTTCTGCACATATCTCGAGAACCCCTTTTAATTATTTTAAGCATACACATCACCAAGAAAAGCATTATTTTTGCTAATGCTAAACCAAATTTAGATGTTAGAAACATGCTGAACAATACCTGCAGTTAATCCTGAATTACAAAAAGCAGTTATGAATATCTATGTTGAGGAATAGGAAGATACTGGAATTTTAACAGATGAACAGGACTGACTTAGTCTCACACAGTTTGAAGCAACCACCCTCATAATCACCCGTTTCTCTAAATCCAAAAGACATCAGACCATTTTGGGAAGTTAAAAGCCAAATACTAAATTTTCTGTTAGTTTAAGACTATACATCTAATGCTTAACACACAACACTTCATGTAGGATGACTAAACAGGAATCATTAATCAAATGTACTCTTCTAAAAATGTCACTGCTGGATTCCCTGGCTACTGCATCATCTACTCAAAGTCACAAAGCAGCATCGCAGTCACACTGAAAAACCCAACAATCCATTTGGGAATGTAACTCAACGTGGAACTGGAAAGTCAGCTGTTCTCCTTCCCATTTGTATCATTACCATATAAAATGTTTTGTAGTAAGAAACAATCAGGTTTTAACCAAAAAGATTACATCCCTTCCTAGTGAAGTAGGGGGATGACATTCAAGCTTCAACGCTACGTGGTGCAACCAGAGAAACTCAAATGGGCAGCAGCTGCAATTCTACACAGTTAGACCACGTACATCAGTTAAACTCAACTGTCTTCATTTCCACACAGACATTTTCCTGACTGTAACTCCCCCAAACAGTGCAGATATATCAACTCAGATGTATATTACTTCCTTACAAAAGAAAAAAAAAAACCCCACACATACAAGTTGCTTAAGAAAAGGTTTTCTCTAATGTCTAACCTCTGTTTTGGTGGGGGTTAGGAGTGGGAACAGGAAGGAGGGCTCTCTGTTTCAGAGGAAGAAAAGTTACGGCATGAAAAAGGACTAGTAGTCCTGTTAAAAGTAAACTATAGTATATTTGTGGATTAGCTGTTCCACAGAGCTCACACTTTGCCCACCACTATAAACCATCACATATTCATAAAAGCAATAACTGAGGGGGGGTGGGAAATAATCCTCAAACTGATTAGTTTAGAGACAAATAAGTTTGCTATACACCACCAGCTAGCATGTATTTAAAGAGACAATCTGAAAATCTGCAGCACAAAGGAAAAGACAGACATGTAGCTAATATTTCCTAACGGAACAGGGCAGGGGGAAAAGAATCAACAGCCAAAATTATCTTTGAGAGTTACCACATTGCCTGTTTCATCTGGAGCACAGGGCTGAGATTAGACAGACAAGTACACCATGGTAAAATTACTTTAAACAGCCCTGCATATACTGTCCTTTCTCAGATTCCCTGCTCTTGCTGGCAATAGCATCACACAAGCCATGGCGGCAATGGTTGGAGCCATAGTGAAAAAGAAGTAAAGTTATTTGGCTGTTACACCATCTAAAAATGCTTTTCAGTCTTTTTTCCCCCCCGACTTAATAGAACTGCAACAATTTTCTAAAGGACCTGTGAGCCTCGAAGAAACAAATTTACGTTTACAGACAGTAGACTTTCTTTCTTCTGCAGACCCTTTAGTGACAGTGCCTGACACCCATGCCCACCTCCCACAGTCAGTCCTAAAAACACGGGTTGAAACCAACTCCTTTGGATGTGCGAGGCTATCCTCCTCCTGCTGCCAACAGGAAAAGAAAAAGAAAAAAAGTTGTTAGTTTGCAGGCAGGTTGGGAGATTATCCAAGGTCAGCTGCTCTAGGACAAAGTCTGTGTTGCAAAAGAAACAATTTGTTAACAGTTGTTTTCCCTAAAACACAGTCCTGGAAGTGGTGGGTAAAAGAAGTCTCTCCCCTCAGCATTTTTTTTTTTTTCCTCTTGCAAAGAGAAAAACCCTAGTAGCTTACTTTGATTAAAAACCACTTAACACATGTGAAATTAATATCAGACTTTCAGATAAAAGGCTGTGGACATCATAAGAACTAAATATAACAGATGACAAAGTACATAAGAGGAAAGAGAAGCAAAGGGATATTCATATAAAGATCAGATCACATGTTCCAGCTGAGTGAGTTCCTCAAAAATCAGGCTTCGGCACACTCGCCTGTTGTCCTCAGCTACTGCCGAGAGTTCTTTTGGAACACACGCTTGATTTTAACATACAAACTAATTTATCCATTTTTGGTGTTATTCAACCAGTTGGTTTTTTGGTGGGGCTTTTTTTTTTTTTTTTTTTGGAAGCACCTTTAATTATTAGCATCAAATTCTCAGCCGTGTAAACACAATTCTTTTTCCTTGCAGAAAACTGGTCTTATGACAGTTGTGCACACATTTAGCAAAGCACCTATAAAAGATAATGGCATTCATAAGCAGCAATACCCTAAAAAAGTTATCTATTTCTCAATTGCATTCTGTTTTCCGTAATATTAGATGTATGTTTGCCACACCCAGTAGAATGAGAGATGATGCGTTTGTAGAACCATTAGAGGTGACCCATTGTGTAAAATGAACTTTAGAGATTGTCCAATTATTTGACAGTACTTAAAAGAGAAACAAGAGAAATAAGCTCGTATGGCTTGCACACTGGGCCGCACATTTGCACCATTCTGTCTGCCTCTAAATGTCACAAAACTAAACATATGCAGAAAGAACATCATAAAAATCAAAGTATTCAGATATATAAAGTAGAACGATGACAGCTTTTAGGTATGCCAATTTTGTATCTTCATCAACTTGTCAGTATTCCTTTAACCTCATTACTGCTCTGCAGACAGTATAACAAAATAGACAAGATGTCTAATTACCATAATTTGGTCACTCTGGCTTATAAAATCCCTAAGTGCTCATTCATGCAGCTGATTGAATGAGTCTGTCCAAGCATAACCACAAACACAGAAAAGATGCTGGATATTCAATTTTGTCATTTGATGCTACAAAAACAGGACACACTGATAAAACTCCTCTCTACAGGTATTGCAGCAACAGTTATTACCGTGTTAGAATTGTCCACACTACTGGCATATGTAATTCATGATTTCATAACTAGCTCCCATAAAAATAAAGTAATACAGAAATTTAAGGTGCTATTTTAAGCACAGGATGAAGAAAGGATGTTTAAAGATAGAGTGTCACTGCTAAGTTATCACATCCAATTTCTTTTGCTTAAGTAGTAATCGATCCCAGCTTCTTACCATGCTTTACTTAAGAACAGGGCAAAGCGGAGTTCGCTGCCCTAATCTGCAGGATTTGCACTTCTGACATGAGTTATCGCTGCTAGAACACGTATGGAATAAGCAAAGGGTATTTATCCTTGCTGGCAACCTGTACTGGCTCTAGTTACTGTAGTGTTGGATCGAGGGGGAGACAGAAGTGCACTGCTGCCGTTGTGCTGGTTACAGTGACCAGGAAATCAAGTCTCCAGTGAATAAAGCACTTTACATAAGTGGTACAATTATAAATCAAAGGGGTGGAGGGGGAGCATCTGTATAGTTCTCTCCCTCCACCTCCAGCATACAACCCATAAATAAGCACTTATCCAAGACTGCAGCAGCATGTCGGAATGCAGCTTCACCTTCTCGGCTGGTATGACTGTCCAGGCACGTAGCACCATTCGGCTTTGGGTAGAACTGTGATAGCAAAAGGAGACGGGCTTTTGAAACTCTCAAGAGTCAGAGCTGGAAAGAATTCAATCAGACACTTGGACCATACAGAAGAGCTTCAAAACAGTTTGTGTTTGGCTGTATATTAAAACCAAGTACCTGAAGAGACCCTCCCTTGCTTGTATCTCCCTCCTTACACCTCTATTTTTTCCCCTTGAACTTTGATTTTCCCATCAGCAATTTAATGACTGAAGGCTCCCAGAGGAAGAGTTGGGTTGTGCAATTCCAAACATGCAAGTTTCCATTTATTGTTCCACAGAATGAGAGGAAAATCTAGCCTCTCCAAGTACAACACAGCGTTTGCCTTCCAGAGTTGAAAGGGAAAGAAATCTGGTTAAAACATGACTTGCAAAAAGAAAGGAAGAGCAAATATATTACAGACATAAAGATGTATTGTAAGAGATTGCTTGAAAGGCTGCCAATGCTACAATTCCCCACAGCTTCTTTGTAATAAATTCACATGATAAACTTGAGGAACACCTAACATGATTTTTTTAGCTGCCATACAGTTTCAAGTAGGGTTCTGATATCAAAAGAGAGAGTTTAAAACTCTCAAGCTCTTTTGTAAGGTTTTCAAAGGTCCTAGCTTTTGTCAAGTCCAATGCTCCTTTCAGAAATGAGGCAATTGACTTTGCCTGCCTAAAAATCACTGAGCAGACCCAACAGAAATTAGCAGCAAAAAACCCAGATCTCCTAGTATCCTCCCCAAGCTATTTATTCTTCTCCAGTGGAGCATTTTTTGAAGTTCAACTGCTAAATGTATTTTTCCTGATGACTTAAGAGCACTTAAAAGAAAGATTCAATACTAAAGCCTTTCAAATAACTTATAAGCCTTCATAGCACAAGTTCATTAGAAAGAAAACCATGGACAAGTACACATCTAAACATTCCTGTACCTGATGTGAAGAAAACCTTCATTAAAAATAACCCTGCTTAGTTTAACTAATGAGCCTAGAGATTGTGTTCATCAATTAGCGATATACAATGAAGCAGGCAGTCTTTCAAGCCCAGTGAGCTTACTCGCTTGTTGTGTAATGTTTTACGTTCTTAAACATGTCCTATTGAATTATCACAGCATATAGATATGATTAAAAAAATCTACATTAAAATTTTATAAACCTTAGATTAGGCAATGTTTGGGTTCCTGAGTGCATTTCTTACCTGGTTCAACAGCATTAACTCAGTTACCTGTGCTATCAACAAAATCCAAACAGATGATTCAAAAACAGATTACTTAAAGGTGAAGCTTTTCATTTTAAATAACAGAAAAGCATTGAGAGTGTCTTGAAGCCTCTTGCATTGTTCCCACTGCATGGATTTGATAAAGGGGAACAGTAACTTATCCAAGGCTGTATGTGTTGGCAGCAGAGGCAGAGCTCAGAGCCTTCTTTACCCCCCCCCCTCCCCGCCACATGTTTTATTGCCTGTCATGCCAATTTAAGGAAGAGGATTTCACAACACAAGTCATTTTGTCCAGCAACTAAGGGCTTTAGAAAGAAGAGACAAGGAAGGAGATTGTGTTTCTTAGGACCTCACAACAGGATCTCCCCTGCCTTCTCCCTGATCAAGCCCTCCTTTCCACCACCAAATTAACTGAGGTTTGTTTGTGGAGCCACTCACGCCAGCACAACCTGCTTTTTGGATATAGATAAACAGAGACTTAAGGGAGGTTATCACACACTGTCACACAGCCCATTTGACTTGAATGCAATTGTAAACAACTTAGAGTTTATTAAAAGTGAATGAATTCAATGCATCGATTATAGTTTATATCTGTACTTCAACCATACACCACACGTTAAGTCTTACCATCATGTCCTCTACATATTGGGAGATACTAAAGCTGGAAAGAACCGTTAGACAGTTAACCTGACCTTGTAGCTGCTGTTCCACAATCACACTCACCAACTTGTGTCTGGCCATCATAGCTCCTTCTGAAAAACATTCTTATTCTTGCAAACAAGAGCCCACCACTACCTGTCATAGTTTGCTCCAACTAAAAATGGTACATAAATTCCTAATGCATATTTCTCGTGTTTTAGGCTTTCATACGCTTAGTCTTTGTGGTATCTTTCCCTTCTTACAGTGCAAGTTTCCAAGATGATGACAGCACTTTGTATCACACACAAAAGTGGCATGGTAGCTCCAGCATGTGAAGTACTTCACAATTTATGATCCTTCAGTCTCTAAAGCCTATGGTGCGAAGACGTATTTAAGCAAACTAAAGTAATTTAAATAATGAAACAAATACCTGCTGACTACATGTATCTGAGGCACAAAATATCACATTTTATACTCAGTCCTATTCTATGGTGTCTTCCACTTCCAAATCTTCCCATGAGCTCTCCACATCAACAAGAAAATCAAAAGAATTAAGAAACAAAGGATAAGCATCTAAAGCCATTTCATACTACTGACCTAAAACTATGCGACAAAGACTATCTGTTTTATATCATGGGACCAAATATTCTACTGAATGATTGTAATAAAATCCCAGAATGAAAAACGCCCTAGCAAAGAGCAAGTATGCAAGGCTACAGCACAGAAAATGGGCTTGCTTGTACAGAATGGCTACTGCAAGAGAAACCAAAAAACTCTCATTTTCAAATACCAAAGGATAGAAATCAAAGTTCTAGTTTTATGGTTTTAGCTAAATAGAAAGCATTAATCTATCAACCTGTGCTTCGCATTTCATTCAAGTAAACTGCAACACCACTGAAATAGGGAACCCCAAATGAGAGCATCAGTCATCCTCAGCCAAAGCCTCCATGGTATCAAAATAGTCTCAAGTGACAGCAGATTAGCAGACGATATCAGTAACCAAGTGGAATAAGGTAGAATAGAGAATAGAATTAATCAACATCATTTAGACTGCTAGAAAATATCCTTGTCATTTCAAACAACTCAATTGCCCTCTATTTACCTTTCAGCTTGCAGGATTCACAGTTTAAGTGAGCAATGTGAAACCAGCATCACATTGCTGCTGACACCACAGTAGTTAATCAGCAGTAAATCCTTCACTGCGATAAGCAGTCTTAGATGGAGAAAAATAAGGTTTCTATCTGCATCAGATCCTCAGCCACTGCTAATTAAAAACCTGATAAAACAGAACAAGCTATTCTGAAGCAGTGATTTACGAGATAAACATATTACATACATTGTTGGTTCTGTGTGCAAGGCCTACGTTTAATTACCAGGAATAAGCAGTTATAAAACATAGAGACATTGAAAACAAATCAAAGTAAAACCAACTCAATCCAGCCTATCCAACTTTCTAAGCACGTGGAAAGATTAGTTCAGTTTCTCCACAGCACAACCCAGGAGGATCACACACGCTGTCAGACTCCTGGACAGAGCATTAATAGGTGATTCTTAATAAAGACACTTTTAAAAACAAAGAATTTGAGCCATGAAAGTGTTTACAGGAAGGAACCTGCTCTGCCTGGATCTCACTGCTGTTCAAGCAAAGTCACTTTGAAGTTCTCTGTGGCTGCATTGTTTCAACTATTAAATGGCAAGATAAACCTTCCAGGAGGGTTAAAATAAAACTCCAAGACTTGCATTTATTTTATAGCTTCAGGGAGAAACGTCAGCCAGTAGACAAAACTGTCACGTACTTGCTTCTCTCCACTGATTCCATGAAATACTCCAAGTTACAGGTGAAGTAACTCATAGCTGTGTGATACTTCAAAATTACTAACACATTAATAGCATCTGTGGTCACATGAGGCAGGTAGGTCAGGCCAGAGCAACGGTGCCCTCCAAAAAGGGAGATTCACCCAAGCAGAGAGGAGATGCCATTTTCTGATGCTTCCTAGGAAGTGCTCAAGGTTGGGGTTGGCCTTCTGGAACTTAAACAAGTACCCTGCATTCAGCAGTTCATGGACGGAAAAGTGCTAGTCAGACTCAACACAGGACAAATAAATAGAAGGTGAGTTGACTCAAGAGAGTAGGGAAATGGACATTCAGTGGCACAAGCACGGACAGCAGAATTGCAGGATGCGCTGTGAAACAGCGGCTGCAGACCGCAGGTGACACCAGGGGTGTGGAGGGGTATAGCACGTGTACGTATATGTACGTCCCCTGCAACAATGGGTCTCAGTCAGCGTGGGGCACGCAGCACATCCCAGGAACCACAGGAATGGACACAATCAAGATGTCAGGGAACTGCTGACACGTTGGGTAAGAAAGCCTGACAAGGGCATTCTCTCCAATCTTTCCATCCTTCAACAGACATCCTCCCCAGTACCGTTGTGAAAAACTCAGGAGACCGTTTGCTTTCATTAAAATTTGGACGATGTACAAACCTCCCAAACACAGCCTCACACATCAGCTTGGTGGTACAACTACAGCATTCGACAACTGACTGTAACCCATAAAATGAAACAGGTTGCCCAGAGAGGTGGTAGATGCCCCATTCCTGGAAATATTCCAGGTCAGGCTGGACGGGGCTCTGAGCAACCTGGTCTAGTTGAAGATGTCCCTGCTCATGGCAGGGGGTTGGACTAGATGGCCTTTAAAGTCCCTTCTAACCCAAACCATTCTGTGATTCTAAATTAGTAATTCATCTAACTCCGTTTCCTTTGCAGCAAACTGATCTACCAGACAACATTGTTTCAGCAGGAATGAGAACTGTGCTTCCCAACATACTCCAAAATTTGTAAATCATTCATTATCAACACCTGCAGTGTGTCTACTCTACATCATCATACATACACACACCACTGTCTTAGGCCCACCAAAAATAAATTCTGCCAGTATGAAATCCGTGATACAGAATATAAGCGGTATCAATAAATTAACACCATCTGGTGCCCTATCTGTCAATTCCCATGTCTCTGCAAGTCCAAATAACTTGGACTTACGCACAGACCCAATGCAAAGAAATACATATTCCACTCTGATCAAGCCAACAGTTTGCTTTCCCATGTTTGCACATCACGCCACCTGGATGAAAGAGAAAGGAGAAGACTGGGAAGAGAGGAAGAGGCACCGCCTGACCAAGCCTCTGGATTGCAAGTACAGAAAACACTTACAATGGATTCTTCTTTATCCTTTGTGATGACTACAGGCCCTCTATCTCTACAGAACATGTAGCAACTGATAATTACCCATTTAGACAAGTTTGCTTTGTGGTGAGAGCATGTCTCGGTCCCCATGCTCTTCCTGGTCAAAGACAACACCATGGCAACAGCACAAGGTCACTCTCAAGTGAGTTTTCAAGACCATTTTGGGGTCCCTACCCATCTGCCACTCAAATACCTTAAACAGGAGAGTCTGAGACAGGGAGGAAAACCTCCCTCCTCCAAAATTCAGATGCACCGTTGGCATGATTTTTTTTTCTTGCAATGTTTAGCATTAAGTAATATAAAAAGGCTACAAAGAAGCCTTATAGGAGAAGCTATAATTTGAATATATTAAGTTGGTTTAGCAATGAAAAAGATTCCCTGCAAAGTATCAGCGGCAAGAGAATCACATAAGAATACGCTGCAATAGCTTAGAATTCAAATAATAAAATAGAGATCTCCTTTTAAGGAAGGGCAAAGATCTTACACTGTACTACTATCATTATGACTCATTTTACATACTGCCTTTGTTACTGTATTCTAAAAGAATCTGAATTTTAAAATAGGTTTTAAAAGATCTTCAAATAACATTCTTCAAATCACAATTAAAAATCCCTTTAGTAACTGTTCCAGCATAAGATTTTTCATCCTTTTTGAGTTCACATAAATAGATTTTCAAGTCTGAATATAAACCCGTTATATATGTCATTATAATCCTGTACAAATGCACCGATTAAAAACTTGCTCAAAAAGTTCAATTATAACCTCAAGCATAATCATTTGCAAAACAGCAAAGATATTTAAGTTATGGTCACTTCATTAATTTTTGTAATATTTTATAAACCACTGTATACAGATGGGGAAGACAGCAGGAGAAAACCACAATTATGTTGTAATTAGTTTCTAGTTGGCCTGAAGATGCCAGGACAGCCTAAGTTGTCAAGTTAGTTTCTTTTGTGATAAAAATTAACTTCATTTTTCTGCAAGGATGGATTTCTTCAATACTTGTCCCTAAAGAATCAAGTTCTTTCTAAGCATTAACCCTGACAATAAACAAGTATTAATGACTTTTATGCAACTTGGCAACAGTTTTAAAACTTGTTAGTGCCAATGAAGTCTTCAGAATTGTATCTGCCAAAATTCACAGCAAGTATAAGTATAAGGCACAGGCACGAACAGAACCCATGAGCTCCTAAAGGCTAACCTTCTTTCTACCTAACCTGCCGTGGCTAACTGAACATATTCAAATTATAGCTTCACCTTTCCAACACTTTTCTTTATAGCTTTTTTATACTACAAGCTTTTGGAGGTATGGACTTCACCTTTGCAAGCATCCATACAATACTCGGCAAAAAGATCTAAGTACGTGTTGATTTTTGCCCTCCAGAAATTGAAGGTATGTCCACGCTTACTGATGAAGGAGAAGAAACACAGCTCCTCCTACTCCCCATATGAAATCTTGACCTCTTCTGAACAGCAGGGTCACCTCACACGATATCCAGAATCCTGTCTTGCTCAACCTCTATTTAAGAAACAGAAGGTTTCATGAAGCTTCCATAGTAAGTCTGCAGAATACTAAAATGCCGGATCTTTGCCACAGAAGGTATTGGTCATATGATACATGATTAAAACATCAAAGGAGCCATGTCCTATCTCCAATGCTTAGGTAGGCCAAAACCTTTGACACCCTTTAAAGCTTGTTTATAGAGAGGCCAAAGCGGCCAACAGCTAAAACACAAGAAGCACTTAGCACTGAGGCAAGAGCATTCAGCTCGAGTTGGAATTCCTTTGGGTCCTATTCCAGCATGAACTACCAACTAAGTTTTCATTTATAAAAACATTTATTCAAGATGAACATTCGACAATTGTGACTCATTTTTTTAGTTTCTGGATGGATGTTCTGCTAAATATAATTTACCAAAAGGTAAAGACTTGTATCTTGCCAATAACCTCTCACAAATTAAGTTACAATTAACTGCTGACATCACTGCCTTGAAAATGAACCTGTCTCTCACTTTCAAACATATTAATTACAGATACAATTATACAGTGACAGCTAGTATTTATATTGAGTAGTGTCAGCTTAGCTACCACATCTCAGTAAGGCAGGTGTTTTCCAAATTCCACCACTCTGAATAAGGTCACTACCCAACAGTATACAAACAACTTATGAGTTTATTCATGTACAGAGCTACATGAATTACCCTTGAACATATAAAAAAAAAACCCACCCATCTGAACATAGTCCTGGGCAACCAGCTCTAGGAGACACCACTTGGGCAGGAGGGTTGGACCAGATGACCTCCAGCCTCAACCAGTTTGTGACTCTGCATGTCCATTACTATGTTTAAGACTGCCACAAGTAAGCCTGCTATCGCTACAACAGCAATCCTAAACAATTCTGGAACCTCATTGCTTCTCAAATCTCCAACCTGGAGGCAGGCAGCTGACCTCCCTGCTCAGCAAAACAGCCTACGCAGAGCATGCAGAATCTCAGCAATGTCCTCTGCAAGGGGGTTGCTGGCATGACCTTACCTGGGAAAGTATCACCCAAGAAACCCAAACAGGGACTAGAAGCACAGACAAGGAAAATAAAGGTATGAGGAAATGTTTGATTACAAAGTATACAATATTCTTAGTTCAAAAGGCTCACACCATTTCACAAGAAGCTGTACCAGGATATACATCACGTGATATTAGCGAGCTTTATCAGTTTCCCCTTGTGTCACCTTCACAAGTAAAACGCCTTGCTACATAACCACAAGGCCTTATTGTCATGAGAGACTGGGTCATGGAGAACTATCCTATGCTTACTCCCAAACCTATGTCAAAGTGCTGCAGTAATTATTCAGCATGCAGAAGCATGCTTACTCTGTATCGCTCGTATTCCTGGGTTACAGCGCGAAGCTGTCATGGTTCTACTAATCTGGCATAATTCTTGTCTTGGGTATGCGGTAAAGCACTTGCCAGGGCTCCTCCTGCAATTCGATTAAACTCTTAGCAGCAGCAAAGACAGACATTTTAGTGGTGACAGGAGGAGATAATTACTGTGCGTGAAAACTTTGCAGAGAGCAGTTGCACAGGCTGGAGTGAAGCAAGGATGTAGGGTTTTAGCATGAAGTTACTGCGTAACTTGCTGTTGCGGGCAGCGTAGGTACTAAGTAAGATAGCTTATAGGCAGTAGAGATGCTGGTAAGTCTCAGCTGGTACATATGTGGTTTCAGCAGCTGAACAAAGCAACCAGATAATAGCTTCCTCCCAAAACCATCTCTATTTCTCTCTTCTCTGCCACAAAATTTGCATATGCTTGTTATTTGTCTTTTTTATTTTTTTTCTTCACACCTCTGAAGTGTTTACTTTTCTGCTGAGCACATTGTAATTTTCCCTTTCCGTGGTACCAGGGCTGCAAACTCTGCAAAGTCATTATTTCTAGCTGCACTTTCAGGAAGAAACCAGAACTATACGGGCTAACAGATGAAGGCTGGCTGGTGACAAATACCAAAGAGGTCAGAAGAGCAGAGAGAAGAGCCTTCATATGAGGAAAAGACTGGACAGAAGAATAAAACAATTGGTAATGTCACTTTTCATCAGTTATTCACACTAGGTAATATTTTTGTAAGTAACTACATTTGTTACCAAGTATAAATAACATTCAGATCATAAACATATGCAAATAATGCTGAAAAAAAATTCAGAGAGCTGGAAGTGCTCATCACTGAAGGACTATTCAGATAAAAGCTGGGTGGATATCCTGTTTCTTAATTTCATTTATCTGATCAGCACAGTAGAGCTACAACTGCTGAAGAACAGAACAAACTGGTGGCAGAAGTCTACGAACCCTGAGGAGAAAAAAAGAAAATGGTATTGTGCTTTTCAAAAGGCTAAAAATGAAAGTAAGTGGACTAGCCTAAGAACCTCAGACAATACACATTAAAATGCAGGGTTTCTTTTCGTCACTACCACAATATAGAGGCCCTGAGTTCCGGCCCCACTGAAGTATGTGACCTAATTAATTATATACCAGCACGGGAAGCTTCCTGCTTAAAAACCAAACAAACAAAAAACCCAAACACAAAAAAACCCCCAAGACAACAAAAAACCCAAACCAAAACCCACCCTCCCCAAACGATGAAACCCCCACCCTCCCCAAACAATAGAAACCTTCTTATACTAGACATCAACCAAACAAATGCTAGATTTATTTTAGAGGCTAGAAGTGGAAGAAAAGAATCTGAAGTGGCTGTCCTACAGTCACATAAGGAATGTATGGTAGAGCTGAGGCAAAACTCAAATCCCCTAATGCAGCCACTGCTCTTACCAGAAGTCCATCCTTCCTCTCCCCAGATATCTTTAAAGTCCAGCCCTCTCCCTTTACACTCATTGGGGGGGGGGGGATAAAAAAAAATCAGTATTTAATCTGGTTGCTTCTCTCTTTAAATAAGCACTCATCGGCCAATTAGGTTTTGCACTTTTTTAAGATGGTATACGCTTATCAAAGCTGCCATGAACTTTAAAGCAGTAATTAAAATGCCATTATTTTATTTCACATACTCCCAGAGCACTGAATGCAACTCCCATACCACAGCACCACAAGAGTGCACAGGAAGCCAAAGTTTATATGATCAGACTTTGTCATGCTTCATACCAAAAGAATTGATAAAGACACAAGTTGTTTTAATGTAAATTAGAACCAAGGGAGAATAGTTTGGTACCTCTAAAACTGCAACAACAACAACAACAAATTTAGCGTGGCTTTTAGGAGGAGCTCAGAAACTGCCATACCTCCATAGCTTCTTTCCAGGAAGGACAGACTTTCCAGCCCAGAGGGAAGGGTGCTGCCCATGCAAGAGCGGCAGATGCTGCATTCCTGCAGACCTAGCTCATGGAAAACAAACCCCAAAAATACCTACAAGATGTTGATTGTTGATTTCTCCTCATTGGAGGAGGAGAAAAAACAGTCCTTTTATCTCTTTCCCATCTACTGAAATTAAAATAGGTAAAAGAATATCAAATATTAAAGCAAATCTTGAAGTGCCACAGCAATTGCAATTCTCCATTCTTACTGTAAGAGCCTGAAAACAAAGATACACAATTTCCTCTGAATTCAGTAGTGTTATTTCCAACTTTACAGAGCTGTAAGATGGTGGCAGAATCAGGCCAACCCCTTTAAATGTACTGCAGCATCAAGTGTAACACTGTCACCTTTTGAACTTCTAATTCTAAAATTACCACCACAACAAAAAAGGACAAATTACCACAAACTGATGCATACAAATAACTCCAAAAACTTGTTCAAAGTTCCTCAGGGCAATGAATGTAAGACACTAAGAGGTACAAGGTTTCTCCTTTTCTTCACCTTTCATAATAAGCCTATAAATAGTTTAGGAAACAAACTCCGACAGTTTTTCTATTCCATTTTCCAAATCTAAGGAATTCAGAGGACTCTATACGACATTATCTACCTATGTATTCTAGCTGACCATAAAAGCACGTGTGCTACAATCACTGATAACATCATGAAGCATTTACCCACCTCCTCAGGAGAGCATCAAACCATGTCCTGTCACAGATACTCAACTCTGAACATTCAGATTAGCTTATTTCAAATTAGCTTGAGGGATACATTGACACAACCTAAAACGACTGTGGCAAAGAGCACAAACAAAGTTATTCTGGCTATTACTAATCAACCACATCTGATCGCAGCAAATATTCCCTCTTGTATCTTTTTCTGATATCTCAATCATATTAATCTGAGGTCAAGATTTTGGAATTTAATCAAGAATATCCTCAAAACCAAATTGGTAGGCATAAAAACAGTTTAAGACAGTTAAGAAGTTTAACAGACTCATTTTATATATATATATATATATATATATATAAATTTTTCTTTTTTTTAAAGTTCTGTTCTTAAAATTGATACGAACTTACTTGACAGGCATGAAATCTCACTGAAGGTGCTAGGTATTCACTGACATTCCAAATACCTTCCAATGCTGAGGCTGTAAAAGCTGTCCTGAACTGCGTCTATCACCTTCCTAAGAATCCAGCAGCTCCAGCCACTGAAATAATCCTTCAGCCTGCAGGAATATTATTCAACATCATTCTGACCGCTAAATCCATTTTATAGCCTTACCTCATGATGCATTATTATTTAAGAGTCAAAAATGAAGACGGAATAATTTCACAGAAGTCCTCATATCTACAATATTTACTTAGAATACTGAAGGCAAATTTTAAGATCAAGCTTGCTCCCCTACCCTTTTTCACTTCTCCCCCCGGTTTATGGGCACTAGGCCAGTCCCCTATCTTTCTTTGATTTGATTTAACAGGGAACATAGTTTAAAGCCTTTAAGTCTTCTCTCAACATGTTAGATCTACATAGGAAACAAATATTTCAAACTTGAAGCTCAGCTCTCATTACCTATCCAGTGTTCCAATTCTGTTCATGTTGTCAGAATAGCACAGGGTAATTTGTAAGTGTAATTTCCTTACTTTCATACATTCAAACAGAGTTTTGACTTGATTTCTACCATTTCAAAGAATTACTACAATCAAATGCCACGCTCTTTTAAATTGTTTTCATAAGAGATAAACCTACATTGCAGCAAAGTCAAAAAAGCCATTGGGCTCAACTGGAAAACACCAAGACAAATCTTAAGTCCACTGAAACTGAAGTACAGAAAAAGATTGACACCGAGTCAAATTCCAACCAACTCTTCTCAAAGGAAATGGATTTGTCTGTTTTAACTTGTGGATTTAACAAGTCAAGAAAACAATTAACACATCACAGTCTCCTTGAAGCTTTAACAGCCTGATATTCTAAGCTTCAGATATAGAGTAGCTTTAAAAACAAAACTGTTGACAGTTATCTCAAAATTACTATAGAGATTTAAGTAAAAGACACATTCTACTCAAATATTTAACATGTTCGTATGTCACAATGAGGGCTCTTTTTTCCTTTTTTCTTTTTTTTTCTTCCCCTCCACCTAAAACTCTGGGAACTGGCCCTTATTGCCGAAACTGCTTTGCAATGGGAAGGGACTGCAGATTACTTCTATTTGCAGCAGAAGTCCACTCCTTAGATAACTCGCAATCAGAAGCCTTTGCCAACTCCAGAGAAGTTTGCGTGAAGGACAGGCTGCTTAGCAACTATCACCACCAACCTCCAAACACTGTCCGCAAGCAGGTCAACAATGTTAAGGGTACTCCAGAACTTGCTGCTAGATTACACAGTCTATTAAAAGCCTTCAATTTAGTGAAGAATTAAGGTTGCAGGTACTTTACAAATGTATTACGTTTTAAGAAGAAAAAGTACCAGAGGTTAGGAATCCATGAAACACAAGTTGAAGGTTATACTTTAGATGACATGACATGTGAACCAAGTAATTCTTCATCTATGATCTCTACTCTTTCCCTCAAGTACAGTAGGTTACTACCGACTTGGCCAGATCAGCAATAAGACCAAAAAAGGCTTCTCATGTTCAGCTGAGGAACATAATGTGGCCCAGGATGATTCCTAGTGGTGGTGTGGACACTCAATTCTCATTTCAAGAGGACATGGCTCATGTTAAAAGTAGTTTTCACTTACAGTATGGGCACAGAGTTTATAAATAACAGATAATTCTAATTTGCTATGGCTATGCTAGCCATAAAAAAAGGTAGAAGTAAATAGGTGTGACCCAACTGGTGGGAGGGGAATTGTCTATAAAAAAAAAAATATTGTTAACAGTCTCATTGTTTTATTTTCTTAAGCAAAACAAAATAGGATACAGATCTTTATGCATATTGACACACACAAGCACAGTTCAAGGTTTTGTTAACTTTTTTGTCCATGACAAGAATTTTTGGGGGGTTTCTATCTTGCGTTTTCACTTTTACTTAAGTCAAAGCATGTGAGTTGTAGCAAATACGCTTCCTCAAAAGCGCGAAAGTGCAGCAATCCCCTTCTCTCCTGACAAAACTCTCACTTCTCAATTTTGCACAAGATAACTATTTTATATGGCAAGTGTTCACCTCCTCGTGCAATATAATCCCTCACTCAGGCAACTAAAGACTGAGGAGGTGCACAGTAACAGCCTTGTGTGCTAGCACTGCTGTTCTCAAGACACTGTCTCCATCCTTTGTCTGTCCCAACTCTTCTCTGATTTAAGATCTTTCCAGGACAAACAAACAGATTACCTTTAAACTTTTAGGAAAGGAAATGATTTCTAGGTACTGCAGCAACACATCAGAAGTATTTAAACACAGAATTTTTTATATCAGAAGCCATTTTTCAGTAAAACTTAGATGACTGGCAGCTGGATGCAGTCCAGCTTTAATGCACATGTACAGTGTGCTCCATAATCTAGGTTTAATATGACTTCCTACAAAATAAACTCTGATAATAAGACTGAAAAAGCAATGGTTTTACCACAATTCCATTTAAATTACTCTGTCCATTTTAGGTGAGGCTTATTTTTTCCCCTCCTCTTCTAACTTACCTAGGTTGTTCAGTAACCTGATCAATAAAAAGCAGCAATGCTTACTTGAGGGAGCTCATCAGAAACAATCATCCCTTTACAGAACAAGGTCATGCTGGAAGTGAGAGTTGTATACAGAGATGCAACAGAGCTGTACAGGCAAAGTCGGCAATACAGGAAAATCTCTTAGCACTGTTTTTGCAAACATGAATTTCCTGTGAGCTGTTTTGTGCCCACGGAACACCAGTATGGATGTTGAGAGGCAGGCTTCCCTTTCTTCTGGATGTCAGCTAACAGTCTCGGGAATACAAACACACTCTCTCCCTCCCCCCACAACTTACTGGAACATTTCTGCATTATGAAACACTGCATAAATCTGCTCCCTGTAAGGCAAAGCTGAACTAACATCTAACCCAGAAATTTCATTCTCAGTTAGAGTTTTATACATCAGTATGAACCCTTACCCGCATAGCAAGCCATTCCCCCATTATGGTTTAAGAAACCCACAGGAATTTATTGTCGTTTAGACAATTATTCTATCACCCGATGACCCCTCCCCACCCAGGAAGGGGGAATCAGGAAGAAAACAAGGAAAGCCAGGGGTTGAAATATAAACAGATTTAATAGAATAAGACTACATAATTAACAGTAATAACACTAAAGAACTAATAGTGATCCCAATACCAATATAAAATATACAAGGATTATACTCAGCCAACTATATCAGTAGAAAGCCGTGCACTCCCAGCAGGGAACAGTAAATGCTGGACACTGCAAGCGCTATGGCTTTGGGAGGAAGGGAAGGGCTCGGGGGTCTGGCACTGGGGCAAGGAGTTCTCAGGATCGCCACCATCAAGGGAGAGAGAGAACTCCTCAGCAAACTTTCTAATTCCTATTGAATGTGACGTTCATGGCATGAAATAATCCTGTTGGCCAGCTTGGGTCAAGTGCCCGGGTCTTGCTCCTCCCCATCCCCGCACCTGGCGAGCTCGAAAATATCGAAACCTTAACACCCACACACCATAGCTGGCTATAAAGTAAATATTTTCACAAATTCCGACACTAGAGTCTGCTAAAAGTACAATTTTCCCAAGCATTAGAAGAGAAATTAGTCCTGTGTCACTCAAACCAGGACACCCCCTTAGCGTAAGGAGGTAACACAGCCAACTATGCAGTTAGTGTTGTTTCCACACACTCACATCCCAATCTGAACTGTTCCTATCCCAAGCACTTTAACACAGCAGGAATTCACACCATGCAAGGAAAGATACAGAGAGGCAAAGGTGCTTGCAACGCAATTAGTCTTCACCCATCTTCAAAGACAATAATATTTCTTCCTTTAAATTGCTCAATATTCAATTTCTGGCTGTGTCCAACAGCTGATACTTCTAAGTAAAATGCATGAACAACTGGGAACACATACACAAAACACTGCCTAAGAAGAGGCAGTTCTCCAAGACGTTCTTACCTAACATCAGGCAAGATCCTGGTGTATTTTCAAGAAAACATGTGCATTTTTCCATGACTATATACCAGTAACGTTTTCTTGGGGCAAGGAGTTCTGCAGATTAATTCTATATATAGCAAACCCTCGATGCTTTTTCCTCATTTTCTGATTACGCACATTCTTTCCTAAGGTAGAAGTGAAGTGTGCACCCCTACATGTTCCTGCTATCATATGTTATTTTTAAAAGTCAAAGTGTTCCTAGTCGCTGCTACCAGTCAGCTTTTCCAGTTCATATTTATACACACATACAAGAATGCGTATATAATCACATCAGCATTTCCTCTCTAGGTATCTTGACTGTCTGCATGCTGTTCTGGAAGATAGGAGGAGAATTGATTAATTGTGCAAAAATTGTAAGATACTATAACCTAGATAAACAGGATTGTGCTATTTTCAACTTTTGCTAAACCCTCCTTTAACTGAGATTTTTGCCTACTATTCCACATATATCACACATTTTAGTGAACTGTACAAGTGATATATATGCTTCTTCACATCACAAAGAGGTCATTTATTTATAACTGGTTAATGCAAGTTTTTCACTGGTTAATGTACATATTGCCCAAACAGCACACTGCCTATTTATAATTTTTGCAAAAGAAATCGATTTATGCGCAGGTTTTAATCACCTCACTATTCAGGCATTTCCCATGTAGTCAGCTACATGAAGATTAGCATTTTCCATTTTTATCAGGAGAGCATGAGATCTGTAATACTCCACACAGCAAGAGCTGATAAGTTGTGACTTATTTTTGGCTTTTAGCCAGCTTTAAGGAAAGTTCTCGAGTCATGCTAAAGAGTCACACACATCAGACAGGTGGAAGCCGGCTTCACCTGTGCTCTGTGCAGACCAAATAGTGAATAATCGCTAAGGCTGTGCCAAGCGGGAGCTTATCCTGCCTCTCACTGGTGCTGCCTCCACATCAGGCAACACCATCACAAGGCTTCTAGCGAGCTGAGAGCAGGCAGAGAGCGCTTGTGTGGGCTTGCGCAAATGCCATGTTCTAGTTTTTAGTAACTGAGCAAAGAATAGGTGAAAACAGAATCTGCTAAGATCATAATGTACTAAGCATGTACACTTTCCAAGCTTGGCAAAAGCTCTAGGCGCTTTACCTATTATTTAACATAGTATCTAGGCATTTTATAAACTTTCACATTAAAGTAGAATACAAAGCTTGGCTCAATAAATACATTTTAATTCCCGAGACCACAGCAGCAGTGTTTTACAATTAGTAAGCTCTTCCAATCCTTCTATTTTTTTTTTTTAATTCAGAAGTTGCATGTGTTTGTTACCATTCATCCACTTCACACTTAACCCTTCAAAATGAATGAACTAACATTGCTTGGTCCTTGAGACTCCCTAATAATTGTTTTCCAGTACCATTTTTTCAACAGCTACTTCTTTGACAGCATTCCATCTGTCTTGGTCCTAATCTTCATTTCTTCTTCAAAAGGATTAAAAGGTTCTTCAGCTTTATAAGAAGAAAAAAACCCCAACTTTAGTCTGAAGACAAACCATGGAAAGTTTTAACACACAGGGCTGTTTATTTCAACCCAACCATGGCCTAAAGCCCATCATTCATCTGAAATCACCAATTTATTACCTACTTACGGCATAAGTAGGATTT
The DNA here is from genome assembly GCA_008921705.1 of Burhinus oedicnemus. Classification (NCBI taxonomy): domain Eukaryota; kingdom Metazoa; phylum Chordata; class Aves; order Charadriiformes; family Burhinidae; genus Burhinus; species Burhinus oedicnemus. The sequence goes on along the minus strand of VFFE01009010.1, from coordinate 229,945 downwards.
TTCTTTTTATTGTTCCTTTTAACTAAATTCTGTGAGTATAGTTTTTATTCTCTCAACAATCTTTAAATCCATTATGGAAGAACCTTCTCTTTGGGAGTATTATTATTAGTAGCCACGACAAGGTTAGCATCATTTACCTACAGCTCTGAAAGATGACCCTGTTTTAATTACAAGGAAAGTAGTCCAGAATTATTTCTCCCCACAACCTTTTTCAGGGCTCTCAGTTGCCTCAGAAAGAAAATGGGAATTGGAATGGTAGAAGAATCTTATGAAAGTATTCCTTTGTAAGTAAAGTATACTTGGGCTTCATCCAGTTCCTCATCAAAGCAGAAACCACTGAGCTCCGATGTTTCAAGGCTACAAAAATCCTGAAGCCTAAGATACCAGCAGTACACCCTTTCTCAGTTTCCAGAACTCCTTAGAAAACAATCAAATGAAGTTTAAGTTTCACAGCTTCGTGAGCAAAAATGTTGTCTGTGGGGATATACAAAAGTAAACTGGTTTAAATCCAGGAATTAATACCTTAAAAGTAATAGACTTAAATTTATAAAGATACTCAGTTACTGAAATACCTATTACAAAGCACTAATTATAAAGATATTACAATAGCTGAAAAGGAAAAACCCAGCCTGGTTTAACACACTTGTCAGCTTCAGTTAGCTACACTCACTCATTCCTTCAAATAGTTTTTACTCTGTGCCAGTCTTTGGAATCTCTCTGTTCTGCAAGACGAGGAAAAGCATCTATAAACCACACATTGTGACAAAGTACACAGAAGTCAGCACTCCTTTCATTTTTAAGCATATTCTCATAATACAAAGGCTCAAAGGTGTTTAGTTGGGTAGATTTAATAAATGCTTTGTTTTACAAGTATTATGGCTCATTCATAGCCCAGTGCCAGACTAACACACAACTGATTTCTGAGCTTGCATTAGTTACACATCAGTTACAGTTACATCTGCAGTATATATGAGAACTCCTTTGGCTGATCTGTCAAAAATAGTATTTTTAAGTCTTTTTAATAGGTCTTGTTTGTAATATGTAAAATGACAGCACAAGCAAGCATAGTTAAAAAAAAGGCTATAAAGGAACCTAGAGTAATTAGAGTCTATTTGGAGGTTTTCCAAAAAATTAATTCCTATAAACATTCCAATTGTTGCCTAGGACTTATCTATTCACTTCAATCAAAATGAGTTCACACCCTCTTTCAAGCCCTAACCACCAAGTAGTAACATTATGAGCAATCCTTGCAGCACACAGTAAATCCTGTGCTGATAAAGAAACTTCAGCCTTGACCTTTGCAACAGAGAGAACAGACAACTACGTAAGGCAAACAAAAAAGTCGACAAGTCATGCTAATGATACTATTCATTTACAGCGAATCCCTGGAGGTTCACACATCCTTGAAAGGGGAGATTTTGATTTAAAGAGGTCATTTGGGAAAATCTGTGACAAAACTCAAGGCTCTATAGCAAATAATTTTGTGAAAGCAACTAAAGAAAAGGTTGACCATTTTCACACAGTATAATTTTCATTTTAATATGAGAAACCACTACTCAACCAAACCCGTCCCTCAATAGCCCAAGGTTAGTAACAAAGCCTACCCAGCCTGGAGGTCATCCAATAGATTTTAAAATTGATCTTTTGTACGCGATCAGATTACCGAAAGCTGCACAGCACTATCAAGGATTGCTCAATGAAATAACTGCTGCATTCCTCTATCTCAGGAAAGGTCATTTCTTGGTTAAGGAATAACTAACAGGAGGATGCTAGATTTTTGAAGTCGTATGAAAAGAGGCTTCCTTTCTGAGAGCAAGTGTTTTACATGTATTTATTAATTCCCAAGTCTCTAGAGAAATGTGTAAATAATATATTGAGTTTGTAGATACAGGAGAGAGTGAGGTCAATCAGTTATCACCTGGATTTTCAAAACATTTCTTAATTTTTAATGCAAAACTTGAAGCAGCTAGAGACACTCTTTTTCTGAAGACCTGAAAATGTTTCAGTGGCAATTACATCAACACAATTAGATATCTCCAAAAGCCAGGTCCCACACATCTCCAGCTGGATATCTGTCGAAATATGAAATACATAAAGAGAGTGGACATTTCTGACTTTTTCTTTACACATTCACTCTCAGGTGCCATGGGAAAGCAGAAGGAGAGGTGGGTGTATCACTTAGGAACTAACTCCAAAACCTGCTTCTCCTCTTTAACTCAGAGACAACTGAAAACAGTATGTCAGGTATATTCCCATTTCAACTGATACAACTGGCAAAGATTTTTTGCAGATGCACAGACACCTTATGTGGATTTCTGGCCTGCGAGGATCAGCTTAGGGAAACAGGACAAATACGCGTAACTGTGACACAGGCTAATTCACTCATTAGAGTATTTATTTACACCTACCCATCTCCCAGACTTGGTTTCTACTAGAGAGGATAGAAGTTGGAAAACATGCCTATTTCCAAAAGTCATCCGTTATTTTTCCAAATGTCACTCCCTGCCACAGCATGGCTGAGTCACGACAAGTGGGTATGTGACAGCACAGATTTCTGTTTCTAAAATTCTTTTCCCAGTTCCTAAATTGACATCTTAATGAGAAATGCAGCAAAGCTCTTCGGATTTTCAAACTTATCCTGCTTTGCAAGCAACTAAAGAGTGCATTTACAATATTACTTACTTTTCTCTATTTAAGTAAAAGCAGTCTAGGTTTGCCAGAATGCCCCTTCAGCTCACTTTAGACACTAAACAATTCTGAAATCAAAATTATTTTATAGCACAAGGAAAAGTCGTTGACAGTGGATTTGGAAACAAGCACAACCTGAGCATAAATTAACTCAAAAACTTAGAAAAACTGTAACTAAAACTAACCTTTCCCTTGAGCTAGTATTTAAGATTCCTCTGATGGAGCTGCAGAAGCCTAGACAATTTAGTGGCAGCCTCTCTCAAGGGTATTAAATTCTAGATAGGACCCTGTTCCAAATCCTCACTACTCCAACTATGTTTTTGAGATATGCTGTCTCACTGTTCGCAGGCAAATCTTCAGTACAGTTAATGTGCCTCTACTTTTCCCTCTTCTATTAAATCACCCCATATAAATTTACTATGCTTCCTGCTTAGATTAGCAAAGGGTATTTGTGAAAATGCAAATGAAGTATTCTTCGGTCTGGCATGCTGGTTTCTCACACTAGGCTCACCATCTTGTCTGGGACGTCAGCGCAATTGCCAACCGATTCCTCCCTTGCCAGGAGGCATGATTTACATTACGTCTTCTCTCATGGCTGCAATATGAATGATTTTTTTAAACATATATCACTGAGTGTAAACTATGCAGCACTTGATTGGTTGTCGTATCTTAGAGCAACTATGAATAACATTCTTAATAGAAGCTCTGGCTAACTAGGCTTCCGAGAATCTCAATTTCCTGCCATTTTTAGCAGTTTTAAAGGCTCAAATCAGCATAGGTATTTGGCAGCTAAACAATACATGTGTTTCTGGAGGAGGCAGATATTGATACAAACAAAAACACCCCACCGCACACAGTCTGATTTTAAGTACCTTCTTAAAGCTGCAGTTCCACTGTCTATAATAAGTCTTTCAGGCAAGAGAAAGTACATGTTAAACCTGACGATTTCTTTGCTTTTCCATTTACTACCACTCGGGTTTGAGAAGTTTAAACTATCAGAGGTCAGGTAAAGAATAGTTCTACTGACGACGGACATACAGTGCAGCTTTACATCAAAAAGCTATAATATGCTGCTCTTCTATGTGTTTAACTGATTCTTTTCTCATTTCTGTCACGCTTAAGACCGTTTCCTTCCCCCGTCCCCCCCTAAGAAAACAGGTCATGATTGAATGTAGATGTCCAGTAATGGGTTTTGCCTTTTCCTGCACCCGTTATTTTGCTTCATGCATACCTTTTTTCATTTCCTCCCTTTGCAAACAAGCAATAAATTAACTAGTCACAACCTTAACTCTATCAATTATTTGATATCAATTCAATAATATCAATTATTTTCAGTTTCACAGTGGTTTAACAAACTGATGACAGTTCTGACATAAATTGGTCCCTACCCTTAGCCACCTTTCCAAGAATTTTTGATGCACGTAATGCCCTACTGTCAAGACACTCCTAGAGCCACACCTCTCCAGCATGTTCCCATTCCCCTTCTTACACAATGAATACAAGCCCATTATGAGAAAATAATTGTGAAAATTAATTTCATTCCAAAATGACAAACTATGCCCTGCTCAAGTTACTTTGCAGATTTAAATTTCTCCTGTTCCATAATAGCATATGAGAAGAAATGAAACAGATCACAGACCCATTAATTGCTAACACATTGTGTAGAGCAGGAAGCAAATGCAATAAGTACTAGGTTTTCAAAGCATCTTCCCAACATGGTAAAAATCAGTCTTATTTTATAAATGATAGCAATTATATTGCAGAAAGAATATATATTATTTTTTAAAAATAAAAGTCCTCTATCAAGGCCTACATTTCCTCGTTGTTAGCCTCATATTTAATATATGAAACCTGACTATTCTAATTCAAAAATCTTACCTGGCATCTCCTTTTGAAAGGTTGGTGTTTACAGGATGAAGAATAACCTTGTTTGCATCCACATCCACCACGCATTTTGTATGCAGATCAAGCTCTATAAAGAAATGAGAAAGTGTCAAGTGCTGCTCCTAAAGCACTAGGATTATATACACCATTACTTCCCCCAGACACCAAATTTATTCATGCAGTCTGACAGCCACCCATCAGCTAGAGAATAGAAACAGGACTATTGCCAAATTCCACTTCTAGAGATATTCTGATGGGATGGATCCTGTCCAGCTTTAAAGTATGCACTCTTTTCAAAACAAGAAAGAGCACTTAGGTTTTACTGAAGGACAATCAGCATATACAAGGCAGTATGAAATTTCTTCTGGGGAAAGACCCATTAGGCATGGTACCACTTTGACAGCTCTTCTTATTGCTCTCTCAATGCCTCACACGCTCGGAGGGAAAGCTGCCCCTACCATCTGCAGCACATTTTCCCCGGCCAGTGTTGTGACACTGCAGCATGCCATGCCAGTTGTCAGTCCTGGGGCACCTGCTCGGAGAAATTCAAGTCCCATCAAAAATAATTTAGGTGCGAGTGTGTAGAAAAGGGCTTATTCTTCCCCACAGGCTCCCAGTCAGCTGGAAAACCCAACACTTCCAAATGACGCTAAGCAATGGGATATATGCTATGAGTAATAAGAATATCTGGAATGCATGAGAATTCTCAGCCGTGGAGGCGGGGAAAACAAAATAAAAGCTTCAGATAGCACTGACAACCATCCAAGGTATCCACCCAATGACAAATGGAGTTAGATACAAAAAAAAATCCAGTCACTTGCAAAGTCACTGCCTACAGACATAGGGGCTTGGACATAAACAAGTCCAGTCCTATGTTCCTACATGCCGATCCTGAACCTGGAAAGTGCACCCAAATGCCGATGCCTGTGAACATGACACACTAATCACACCCAGCAGGCGCTCTGCAACGCCCTCGCACGCTGTGATGACGAGGGGCTACACTGAATAACCTCCGTACGGGACTCAACACCTCAGCTGAATCACCGAAATATGCTCATGTCTAATCATGCTAATTATAATCCTCATCCTCTTTCATCTTTGCTCTTTCCTTCTTTGTCACCTGTACTTGCTCTTTCACCTTACAGCACCTTATAAACTCAGACCGAAAATCTCTCAGGCAAAGAATGCAGATCTTAATTATTGCACAGCACCTTGCAGACTTCTTGCTCCTGTTAAATAACATAATAAGAGGAAGTTTCTTTCACCGACGTTTTTTGAAAGAAACGTTATAGCCTTTTGCTACATGAAACACAACAAAGAAAGCCAAAGCTCGAGATTACTGGTCATAGCAGGCAGGCAGAAATCTTTCTGAACAAAACTACTCCTCTCATTAAACTATGCTTTTGTAGAAGGAAGAGACAGACAAGTTTTAGAAGCTAGTGTTTATTTTAATTTCTCTCCACACCCTGAAAGTCAATTTACCTATCATTAATACGCAACATATGCTTGCTTAGATGAAATTATATTCTTCATACATCCCATATCCGACAAGTCATTTTATCTTGGCCTGGCTGGTTAGTGATTAACATCTGTGTTGCAGTGACCTGCTTTTCCTCAACTACTGAAGAAGGTTTTTACATGCTACCTCCCTTCTGCAAAGCATACGTGCACTCTGTATATAAGCAGTATGATCTCTATCACGTTTTTTAATCCATCTCTTGAGAGAGAATGCTGATGGCCAATTTTGCATCCATGAATGCCCACTGAACTCAAGCTCTCGTCAGTATTCATTACACCTCTTTGTGAAATAGCTTTAAGAAAGCACACAGACAGAATACAAGAGTTCCTTAAAATCGTATATCCTTACAGGAAAAGAAGAAAGATTCAAAGTCAATTTGTCATGTACAACACACCTTGTCTGAGTATCGTCATCGCAAAGGTAATGTTAAAATCCCTCACCTAGGCATCCTGCAGACAGGGGACAGTACGATTTCGGAAGATGTGGTGAGCCAACCTAACCGCTATTGCCAAACAGGGAGGTCTCAGCCCTTCCTTCTGACTACCTGTGCCTGTTGCTCACCTTCCACCACTAGTGTGCTCACCAGACTCCTCTGCAAGTCATTTTAAACTACTTCAGTGGCAGAAAACTACCCAACATGAAAAATGGACTTATTCAGATAGTACAGAAACTTACATTAGCCCAGTGAAAGCTCTGAAGAACATCAAAGGCTGTGGAAACAAGTGGGTAGACCTACACAGGGGGGAGAGAGGAGCCAGAAGAGTGAGACCTTTTCCTGACAGAGATGAACTTCTACCTCAGCTCATGGTGTCCCATAAAATAAACCCCTAAGAAACAGTTATATTCGGCCTCTAAGCTGGGTTATGTATCCAGAGAGCCTTAAGGCTACTTATCCCAGTTACCTTGGCAAGAGACTCACACGGCAACTCTCCTTTTAGCTGAAGAAATAGTTTAAGTTCTGTTTTAATAGCACATCATACCCTTTCTACAAATTCTGGCTCCATTAAAAAGCATGTTCTTTGACTGATTTCTTTAATGCTTCTGGTAGGTTGAGGGATGAATCTTACATTAGCCACTACTGAAAATCCTATCATCATAATTTCCACCTCATTAAGTTTTTAGTATTACTAAAGCAGGTTAGCCTTATAGACAAATTATCTCCCTGCTCTTGGATACGATCACACATGGACTCCACCCTTATTTTTACTAGTTTCAGTGTCTCCTAGGTAAGCAGCGTACTTACTGCCCCTGAACAACAAGCAAAATTAGGATGCATCAAGATAAGATAAGCATGCACATCCAAAAAAACTGATCAGTTCATCTTGTACTAAGGACTCATTTGTTGAGGCTTGGTATTATTATTTCTTTCAACTACACAGTCAGCATGAAATTTAGAAGTTAAAAGATGACAGAAGTGGCTCACTGTCAAACTTCAGAGGTTTATCACAAATCTTGTAGCTCAACAAGACTTAAAGTCTCACCTGCTATTATTGCTAACCTGCTTCTGCCTTCAGTCATTACCAAGCAAACACAATCAACTACTCATTTGCTTCATCAAATCAAGAAACTAATCAGCTAATTGCTTTTTGAAAAATTAAAACTCAAACTCTCATCATCTCAAGAAACATTTATTGCAGGGAATGAAAGCCTCTTTCATAGCTTCGGAGTAAGAGCGCTGTGACGTCCATAATAAAAAGGTAACACATATCTTAGTCACTTTTCCACATTTACATTTCATAGCTGTAGAAGCGTTAAGCAAAGCTGGGCTGAGTGCAAGAGTAATTAAGTCATGTGCGTCCAAGCTACACACAGTCTCTCAGATGACTTTTTATTTTTCTTGTGAAACTGGAAGGCGGGGCTTGAAGGAGGCCATTCTCCTTCCCATTTGCCTTGATTTTTCAACCACTCACAAAAGTTTTCTAAGACAATAAAAACTGGGATTCAAGCAATGCAGATCTTAACTGAAACCACACTTGTGTAAATCCTAAATGACTATACCTTTGATATAAGCCTTATGGGTGTTGTAAAAAGAATTCACACCACCAGTATATGCTTTGGGCTTTTTCCACTAGCCTAAGAAATTCGATGTGTTTCAAACAGGGTGGAAAAGACAGTAAGCAAGAGAGCCGGAAACACAAAAACCAGGAGCAGTGTACCACCGCATGCAATGGTGGATTCAGCAGGCACTGGTATACTCCCAACAACAGGCAGGAGTTTACAGTCCCTCTGTAATAGCAGTCACGCGTCTGGTAATCATAAACTCAACGTGGCAGATTTTCCACACCAGTGTTAGGAAACACTAGCAAAGGTGCAACTTTCAAAGGTACTGAACAGGTTTGGGGCAGACACAAACAGTGTATGTGAATCCCGGAGGAAGGGGAGAGGAGAAGTATTTTGGAAAATGTCTGATGTTTTCCACTCTGGGAAACCTCCATTTATGGATCAGTTAGGGAACTGTCTTCACAGATCAGCTGCAACTAATGACAATGCTGGTTGGATAATGATGTACACAACTCACTCACTCTAGCAGGGGTATAGAATCAAACCCAGCCGCATCAGGTGGCGTAACAAAAACATCTGAACTGCCATGCAGTGATACTGGAGCTTTTTCAGCCACTGCCCTAAAAAGTCATCCACCTTTAAGGTTACTGTATTTCAGAACCAAACAAAAGTATCCTAATAGATAGCTTTTACAGAGCAGATTGAAATAATCTTAAAATGAAAGATGATCCAGTAAGTTTGTCTGCAAATCATTAAACTAGTGGTCAGGAGCATGGCACCGTAACAGCTTTTAGTACAACAGTCATGGTAACTGAAAAGTCTGTTACAGCTTACTTGGCCTTCCATATTTTCCTCTTTATATACTTTATTTTTTCACATTGTGTAAGATGAATTAAGGGAAAACATTTCCCAATTCATCAAGAGCTTCTATTTCCATATACATTTTTCCATCAGATTTCAATTTAAGAAATTAGTTTCTGATGGTTGACAGTTTTTCAGCCTTTTCAAATACCATTAGATCCTAAACCCCATGGAAACAAAGATGTGAACCTGATGCTATAACACAGGTTGAGTAAAATTTGTGACAGATTCCTCCTGGTCCCACTACCAGGTTTAGGGCAGCTGCGCTTGCACTGACACCTAAGGTCCCCTTGGACACAGGACGTTAAGCTCGACAGCATCGCTGGGAACCAGCATGGCTGCTCTTGCAGAGTTTCAGAAAAGCTAACTGAAGTATGAAAAATAAAATGTGAAAGGTTTAAAGTGCATGTACTAAGCTCATAAGCCAAAACTGGCCCCAAATACAAAAGCTCAAAATAATCTCCTGTAAAGACTGAGACGATAGAAATTTTATATTTTAAATTGCCAGTAGATTTTCAGGAGATTAACATTCCCTTGAAGGTTAGAACTGGAATGTTGTGGCCTAAGCCTTCAATTGCATTGAGTGAGAAATCACAGTTGGTTTCTTGTACCTTTCTTGGTCTAAAAAAGCAAATGGCAAAAACACTGAGAAACATTTCAATAGTAACTTAAAAATATTTAAAAGTTTATTTATCACACAAATTAAACAAATGCCACCTAAAAAAAAAAGAGGTGGCTGTTTGTTTTTTTGTTGTTTTAAAAGAAGTCTGAAAGCAAGTTCAAACACAACAGGTCCTCAAGTCTCCCTGCCAATGTTTGTTGCCTTAGAGTGACTTCTCTCTTTGCCCTTTGCTATGTAAAAGCCAACACAAATAAAGGAAAAAAACTATCTGACTGTACGAGAGAGTATGAAAATAACTTACATCTAAATGACAATGCTAAGAGCTTAAATGGAAAAAAAAAATAGTTCGCGTAATAGCACTTTTAGGGCATTAATTATAAGACATAGTAACTGATACATTCTGGACAAAAATACACTAATTTGATTTGTCCCCTAAGTCTACCAACATGAAGTCTACGCAGGCATCTTTCAAGCTTCTCTGCTATATATATGAACTGCACAAATATCATTAATGAAATTTTCAGTTTGAAGCAATTAAAGATCATTAAATATGTATGAGTGCATCTGGAAGAGCACACAATACTATCTAATCTTGATGATGAGGTGCAAGTCAACTCAAACTCATGAGCACACTGAACGCAAGCAAGCTCTCCTCACGTGTTAACACTACATTGTCTAAATGGTAAAAAAAAATCTATTCCATCATCTGCTGTTTCATTTTCTGCAAGAAGAGAGTTTGCCAAACAGCTTTAGTAAAGGCACTCTGTGTATCTGGACGTTAACCTTACCCACGGTCAGTTCTGCCACTGCATGCGCTGCTCAGCTCATGGAGACTAAGTAAGTAAGTGAGTCTGGTGACTTTCTGATGCAGCAAGGGCTCTGAGGAAGTTCAACACGTGCCTCTGTGCTGCTGCTTTGTTTGGGACTTCAGAGTTAACAGGAATGAAATGCAATAGTGTTTGCTCTGCCACCAGCCGCCTAAAAGCCAAGGCAGAACTCCTCACAGGGTGTCCGTATCTGATCTTCTGTTGACTTCAGGAGAAGCAAGACAATGTGAAACCAGAGCAGCAAGGTAATCTCATACTGCACTTCAGGCTAGCTCTAAAGATGTAATTAGCACAAGAATTGTTTGCCTTTGTGGCATCCACATTGGACTGACTGGTAGTCTCACTGGTTCTTTGGCAGTGGGGAGTAAGCTTGGAACACCGTAGGAGTTCTTAAAATACAGTTGCCTCACTGAGTAACGCAAGATGAAACACTAACTCTACATGCTTTACCTATTTGTCACCATATCTCTAGGTTAATCCCACTCGTACCACAAACATTATTTTATAGGTTATCAACAATCACCAGGAAATATTAAAAACTCTAGGCGCTCGTTTCTAACAAGGATAATGGTGAAGAAAAGTCTTGTGTTTTCCATATCGCCATCAGGATACAACAGGTGCCATTTCATTTACTGTAACACCATAATTAATCTTACAAGGCTGCTTGCACAAACTCCCAATTTTATCTATAAATTGTTTCTGTTGTAATCTTCAGTGGAAAAAAAAAAACCCCAACACACACAAACACAAGAACAACCCCCTCTGCCTCCTCCAAAACCAAAAACACTTCAAGTGACTAGAAATGCAAACTCCTCCCAAGAGTAGGACATAAAATTAGCGCCTAACACCGTGGTCAGAAGCTTGCGCAGACACAGAAGCAAATTCTTTCCTTGCAAGCACTGGAGACAGAATCTTTATCATCAAAGCACAAAAAGATCTCTGTTTGAACACAGAAACTAGTCTGGATGAATATACACATTAACATAACAGACCCAGATATTTAAACTGGAAGCCACAGGTTTTGCACCACAGTCCTACAAAGAGTTTAACCTGGCGGCGCTGACAGAACACAGGCTGTGGTCCCATACAGTTTAAACCTAACCTGGCACACCCACACCACCACTGAGCTGTGTAATGCCACCACCCACCCTTGTGCCAGCACCGGTGCTTCTATTGCGCCTCAATAAATTCATTCAAAGCACTACACACAATGTTTTGCAGTTAGTTTCCTGCCTTTCTTGTTCAAACAGAAAAGTATTAACCCAAGTGAGTTGTAGCAACACAACAGCAGTAGTTTTGACTGGCTTAAGATGTCATCAGCCATATGCATGAGCATAACTCTTCTAATAGTGATAAAATGCATTATATTTTAATTAACACTACACTGAACTGATTCAAAGGCACAGAGAAACAAAAGGACTTAAATGTACTTATGGGATGCTTGTACACCAACATCAGCTCAACCCAAAACATTCAGTAAGACAAATCTTAATTAAAAACCCTCCAGCTGTCTTGTGCTTTGCTTCATGGCATAGCTTGAGCTTTGCACAGCATTTACCTGAAATATAATGAGTATCTGCTAAGTGAAGTCAAACACTGACAGTATTTGTAAAAGGAAATCCATTGCAATTCTAAACTACAACAGCAAAAGAACTTACTGATTGTTATCAAAAACCCATCTGAAAAAGCAGTGCACTAGGAAATACTTTTGTGAATGACAACACCAAGAAAACAGAAGACTAAAAGTCTTACCTAACAAAACAGTGCTCAGTTATTTAATTCATAATAGCATGCTAATCAAGACCCTGGTCTGCAAAGTAGAAAGTATGAGAAAAAAGTCACCATTGCTACCTTTGCAAGATGCAAAAAAGTAACCTAGATGCAAAAAACCAAGAAACCCAAGTACAATTATGAACGCTTCTCCTCACTGCTAAAAATTAGTACTATAAACTTAGTTTATAGATTACCACTTTGCATAAGAATGAAGCAGGACCCTCAATACTATCACCGTGAAATGCGAGTACTATGAATAACCAACTATTTGATACAGAAATCCCTTCAACATATATGCAAGGAACCTATTACACTTTTATGAGCTGTATAAATTAGTAACAGTTAAACATACCGCTTTTATTAACCTAATAAACCCTTGCCTTAAGAAATTCATAATTCAAACACTAAAGACAACCACCACCACCACAAGTAAACACTGAGAATATTTCAAAGCTGAAATTTCAACAGTTGTAAGCATCTGACAGGGTTGCAGTTTTAAGCCCTTTGGTGCAGAGGGAAGGAAAGAACATTACTCGTGATCCTGAAGAAAACAAATACTTGCTTCAGGTCCAAAGCCCCAGAACTTCATACAAATACTACTTAGAACAAAGTGCATATTAGAGAGCTTCCAAGAAAGCTGCCTCTTGCCTCAAAGCCTATTAAAAAAGCAAAGCCACAGAAGTCTTACAACTGGATGACTCTTCAGAAAATCAGTTATACAAATTCTTAAATTTGACATTAAGTAGGTAAGAAAAACACTAGGCTTCATATCACTGTTGCTATAAATTCTAGGAATGTCAGAAATACTACACAGAGGTACCAGTCGTTCAGAACTGACCAAAACATCTGGACTGTGACAAATAATCCACTCAAAACAAAACCAAAAAACAACCCCAAAAAATCAATTCCAGGACATTCTGTTTCAGGGAGAAAGAGACATTGATCTTTTATGCTAAACTTACACGGATTTAAGTATCACTCACAAAATAACAGGATACTTAAACGCTGCAAAGCAGTTCTCACACAGAGGAGGTATGCTCTGACTGCCGAGCTATGTGCCAAGAGCGTGGGGTTCAGGTCTCTCTTCTCTCTGATGAACAGCAAAGGCTGATACTTAAATGTCCCTCACTCCTGGACAAGCCTCCTAACAACCAGGTAGAACACACGCCAGGAGGGAGAGGTGCATTGTTCACCCTTGGAGATTCAAAACTATACTGAACGTGGCCCTGTGCAACCTTATTTCATTTGACCCGCTCTGAGCAGCGAGTTGGACTAGAGACCTCCAGAGGTCCCTTCCAACCTCAATTATTGTATAATCCCGGGAGGGGTAAAAAGCACTACACAGTCAGAAGAGTCTGGGTCACAGCCAAGGAAATGACCTATGACAGGAAAGGGACATGAGCAAGAGGAAAGCCCATGTCTATCACTGAAACAAGGCACCACCTTTCAGCTCCTTTCCATCCCAGCTCCCACCAGCTCCTCCACAGTGTCACTCAATCTCCTCCCAGCCATTCTGCAGAAGGATGGGTCCCTCCTCAGTTTTGAGAACTGCCCCCTGAAATTTAACAAAATGCAGATTTTGGTCAAAGTATCCTCGATCGCCCTAACTCACCAGATTGTAAGGACATTAACTGCATCTCCTCTATTTAGGATGTGGGACATGAGAGCTCTTGTGAACTCAGCTTGACATTACCCTGCTTTTATTTTAAAAGGTATGGAAATAGTTTATTAAATGCTTTACCTTTTTTTTTTTATTATTTATTGAAAGAAATTAAAGAGTTATTTTGTTTCAGATCACGTAGGAGATAAAGGGCTTTTCCCCCGCTCTCCCTTTTTGCTTCAGCTATTAAACCGACTTTACTTGATTCCCTTTCCCCAAAAGGAATTATTGGCAAACTTCTGTGAGAATGTGGGAGAAAAAAAGCTACCCTACATGTTTCTTGGATTTTTGCCTTTTTCACCTTCCCATTCCTTGGCTGAAGCTGCCTATTCATACTTGCTTCCTCATCATCTAGAGCAATTTTTTCTAATTAAGACAAGTAATAAACATTTAAACAGATGCCCAGACCACGGTCTGATTAACATAACCCTTAGGCAAGTTTCGCTGAGGGGAAAAAAAAAAAACAACCCAACAAAAAAAAAACACTCCAGCCCAACAACAAAATCTTCTCTTGTCAATTCACGCTTCCTCTTCCATGTTTTCTTGGTTGTTTTTGTTTCTTTTGCCCTTATAGTGCCTCTGTCATCTGGTTAACTCTGTCCCACGCAGTCACCGAGGGGTAAGAAGAAGGTTCACAGGGCTGAATTAGCACAGGAAAAAAAAAAAAAAAATACAGAAAGAGAGGCATTTTCCCCCAAAGTTCCAGAAAGCAGGAAGAAGGAAGAGCTCTCCCAGCAGGGAAGAGGGCACAGCCCGGCTGTAAAGCAGGTGCAGGAGGTGTGGGGAGGGCTGTACCCCGGGGGGAGGGCGTGAGATGAGGAAAAAGAAAAAAAAAAAAAAAAAAAAAAAAAAAAAGCCATAAACCAGGGCGAGTTTAAGAAAAAGATGTCAGGAGAGGGGAGTGAAGGCAGCTGCTTCGCGAGAGCAGCTCGCCTTCGCCCCCAAACCTACCGCAAACCGACACGGGCGTGCATAATAAATAAATATACACATACACACCCCCCTCCCGACACATACACCTGTAAACACGCCCCCGCGCCGGCACACACACACCTATACACCCACAGGCAGGCACACCTGCCCCTAGAGACACCGATGGGGACCGGCACCCCCGGCCTCCCGCCCCGCGCTGCCCCTCAGGCCCGCTCCCCTCACACACACCCCGGAGAGGGGGGGGGGGTTGTCGCTGAGGGAGGAGGGTCTCACCTCGCCGGTTCATGGGGCGGACGCGCACCGCCACCTTCACTTTGGAGTCCCCCATCGCGCCGTTCCGACCTCCCCGGCTCCCTCGATTCCCTCCTCGGCTTCCGTCTACGGAGGGACACCCGGCGGGGCGGGGAGGAGCGCGGAGCGGGGCGGGGGGGGAGAGACCGAGGGCGGTGGGAGGGAGGCACCGGGCCTGACCAACGTCCGGCCGGACTACAGCTCCCGGCGTGCACCGCGACGGCTTGGCGGGAGCGGAAGGGGGCAGCGTGGCGCGGTGCATGCTGGGAACTGTAGTCCTGCCCGCGGCCCCGGCCTGGCGGGGCGCGTTGCATGCTGGGATGTGTAGTCCTCTGGAATGGAGGGGGGGTCGGGAGAGGGGTGCGCGCCAAATGGCGTTTGTGGGTTGTGTTGTACAACAGGGCGCTGGTGGGGAGGGGGCTCAGGGTCACCCCAGGCCCTGCCGCTCATCCCCTGGGTGGCTGCGGGTGAGCCCTGTGTGCCCCATCCCTGGAAACGTTCCTGGTCAGGTTGGACGGGGCTCTGAGCAACCTGGTCTAGTTGAAGATGTCCCTGCTCATGGCAGGGGGTTGGACTAGATGGCCTTTAAAGGTCCCTTCCCACCCAAACCATTCAGTGATTCTCTGATTCTATAAACCCATTTCATCTCGCTTCCCCCCTGTGCCTTGGGCCCTTTTTTGGGGAATACTGCGATATTTTCTGCCGGGCAAGACACCAGCATCACCTCTGAGACTAAAAACCTCACCTCACCGCAAGACTGGAAGGCCCTAAAAATGGGCAGAGGGCTGGAGCCCCTCTGCTGGGAGGCCAGGCTGGGAGAGTTGGGGGGGTTCAGCCTGGAGAAGAGAAGGCTCCGGGGAGACCTTCCAGCCCCTGCCAGTGCCTCCAGGGGCTCCAGGAAAGCTGGGGAGGGACTCTGGATCAGGGAGTGGAGCCAGAGGATGAGGGGGAACAGTTTTACACTGAAAGAGGGGAGATTTAGATGAGGTATTAGAAAGAAATTCTTGACTGTGAGGGTGGTGAGACCCTGGCCCAGGTTGCCCAGAGAAGCTGTGGCTGCCCCATCCCTGGAGGTGTTCAAGGCCAGGTTGGACGGGGCTTGGAGCAACCTGGTCTAGCGGGAGGTGTCCCTTCCCATGGCAGGGGGTTGGAACTAGGTGATCTTTAAGGTCCCTTCCAACCCAAACCCTTCTGTGATTCTATGATTCTATAACCCCACCGCATCTCAGTCCCCCACACTGTGTCAGGCCCTTTTTGGGGGAATATTGTGATATTTCATGCCGAGCAGACAGCAGCATTGCCACTGAGACCAAAAACCTCACCTCACCGCAAGATCTACTCTGGGAGTGAAAACCAAGACGGCATTGCTTTGCTGGTCTACGGGGTTTTTGTCCGTTAGAAACCACGTCACATTGAATATCATGAACCGTAACCCAACGTATAAACCATGGTTCTAGATGACTGGGTCGGGCTTCACAGAGCAACCTCTGATACTCTGTCAACACACTGTTATTAACGGGCCCGGTGTGATTCTCTTAACGAAGGCAGCTCACCAAAAGAGCTCAACAGTAATAATCAGAGACGGTTTGAGCAATACTACAATTTATCCCCATTAGACGGCTCGACCGCAGCTACTGATTGCAAAGACTGAGAATGAAACTATAATGCAAAGATGCAAAAAGAAAATAAAATCTCATTTAAATGGTCACGGTTGAAAACCCTTGTAGCTGCTATTTTAGTTCAAAACAAGGATTCTCTCTGTGTTATTTTGAAAGGCTAGATTTCAGCAAGGCCAGGGAAAAAAAACAAATTCAGAATTGTAATCCTTTGGCCTTTCAACATCGAATGAGGTTTTGTGAAAGAAATAAATAAATAACAGATTTCCAAGTGGTTTTGAGATAAGATTTTAGAAGGTAGCACTTCTTGCCCAGAAGAATTGCATTCAATATCTCTCATTTCATGCCTGACTGACTTGAAGAATATCTTGTCAAGGCAAAGAGAAAACGAATATTAAGTTGGCATTTAAGTGACACTGGGATTAATGTCCATGTTCTTAAGAGGAACGCCAGAGCGTCCTGAATTAGGAAGTTGTCTTGAAGTTAAAAAAAAAAATAAAATAATGGTAGGTCAGACCAAGCAGGGTGGCAAAAGCTTGAAACAAAAATTGTGGTTTTGTCCGCAGCAGCAAAAAGCATCGGCTCCTCGGCATGCCGCGCTCGCGGCTCAGCCCCGTGCTGCGGAGGGTTTCTTGTTGGGAGAGGGGACGTCCCGCCTTCAGCCTGCACAGTTGGTTCTTGCACTTGTGAACTTGAGGATCCAATTACAGGATGAAACCGGGCTTTGAACTTCTTGTGGTATTTTCCAGCTGGGGCCTCGGCAAACCGCACCAACGTTTCTGAAACTGAGTACTTCACGATGGAGATAAATATAATCCTCGTTTACAGCTGGGCACGATGAGCAGCAAGTGGAGGGTGGGTGGGTTTTTTTACGTCAGGTTGAGTCACCTGGAATCTGATTTAAATAGATGGGATGAAACCCTCCAGATGTGCATACTGCTGGGGATACCCAAATCCAGTCCTTCCTCCTGCATCTTCTCCTTTGCTGTCAGTTATCATTGGTCTCTCTGTTATACGTAAAATTGAGAAGCAAGTCCTTTGGAGCAAGGATTGCATACCACCTTTTTAGCTTTTAGCAAAAGGTGCCAGCGTGTTTTCAGTGCCGTATACATGGACAACAACAAACGCAAGCATACAATTCTTGCAAGCCGTGCTCCAGTTTTCTACGCAGAATGAAGAACTTACTTTAAAGTCTGAAAAATCACCCTTTTAGCCTTCATTCCGTTCTAATTGCCAAAGAGAAACTAGATTCACATATAATCGTTGCTACTTTCCATGAACTTCTTCAAAGGCGGAGACGTCCTTAGAGCCCAAAGAACCATCCTCGGCTTCGACATCGGGTTTGGGAAGGCGTGGGGGAGCAACTTCTCCTGGCCCTTTGTAGTCCTGCCTCTGGACGTTTCCTTTATGCAAGCCCCTGCCTCCTGCAATGAATTACAGTAATGCAGCTTATCTTGCACTGGCACAAGCTACCTCGGTGTAATTACCCCACTGTGAATTCCTCGACAAGCCCCTTCCCTGGCTCAGTGTTTCACAAACTGTGGGAAGCATCTCTCTGGAGGGGCACAGCTTGGAGGGAGGATATTGTTTCCATTCACAGCACTGGAACATGCTAATTATGCTGGGAGGAAAAGGAGGGGGGGGGTGGCAGCTTTCACTTGGGAGGGACAGGCTGGGCAAATAGTTTGTGAAACGCCAACTTAACCCCATCTTGTAGGGAATTGTCTCCAGCTCTTTTCCCCCTTCCTAGTTACTGTAATGAGGGGCTGACTTCCCAGATTAGCTCTGGCTATTTAAATGCTAATTTAATTAACAAAACATCCTTGGGGGAGAGGCATTACTTGTCCCTCCCATTCATTTATCGAATTTCTGAAGGCAACACTATTTTCATCAGGTTGAGGAGCCACAGTTACTGCTACACCCACCTGGTCATAGCAGGGATTAAAGCAGTGATGTGGAGGAGAGGAAATCAGGTCCTGCCTCTCCTTTTCTTATAAGCAACTAAATACAATTGATTGTTTAGAATTAACCAAGTCAAAAGGATTTCATGTGTCCCACATAACTGCGATGCCTGGGGAGTGTGTATCACCAGGCTGCAATGGAAGAAGTTGGCTTTTGTTTTTGTCTAGGTGGAAGTATGAATGGTTTAGATCTCAGATTGTCTAGGTATAATTATATCTCAGGGCAAGGCAGAAAACACGAGAGTCTCTTGGATGTCTTCTTCCAAACCATAACAAGTAACAAATCAAGTGTATTTTAAATCCATTCTTTCATTTGTTAGACTGCGTATCAAAAGAGACGCATCAATTATGAATTTGCGGTAGACCTAGTTTCTGCCCATAAATCATTCAGGTGCTGGAAAACTAAAACAGAGGATCTTATCAGTGTTTGGTTAGTTGCATGCAAACTGTGTCACTGGGGTCCACTTTTGCAAGAAGCTGAGCACCAACTGGCACAGTCCCAGTCAGGCACTGGGAGGCATTCAGGGCATCCAGCAGCTCTTTAGCATCTTCAGTGCTCAGGTCCTCAGCACAAAAGGATTTGACGAAACATTTAAAAAATAAGGCCTGTTGCTGTTGTACATTTTTCATAGATTTTTGTTTTGTCCAGTCCCTGGGGTAACGAGTTTTATTCTGATATGCTCTTTTTTTCTTCAGGTTTATCCTACTTTTCAGTCTGGAGATACAAATATATAAATGTAGTAGAAATTTGTAGGCACTTACAGTCAAAACCAGAAGACAACTTTGTTATACATTTCTTTCAACTATAATTGAGAAAGAAAGCACCAAGGGAAGTCAGTGTTAAGAACAGGTAGAGAAATCTGGATAAAGCAGAAAGTCAATTCCTCCAAATCGGTTGTGTCAAAATTCTGCTTGTTATCAATTTTGGGTTTTTTTAAAGGAATCACTGAAATTTCTCATGCAACACTGTACAAATGGGCAGGTTCAGGAGACTCACATTAATTGTAGCAAGGTACTTTCTGTGCTCTATTATTTTAACAAGAACTTTCTAAAATCAAAGGACTGATCATTTTGAGGGTCATTCATAACTGTGAATTTTACTGGTCCTGGGATGGACTTTTAAAGGTATTTGAGCGTGGCCTCCTGCCCTCACTGTGAACAGTATCCCTGGGCAAATAAATGAACTCTTGAAGTCTTCTTGCAGCACTAGATTATAACAGAGTAAAGCCTGAAACAAACTTTTTGTAGACAGCCCCCACTTTTTTAAAGTTATTCCAAAGTTCAAAGTCCTCGTCATAAATTTCATGGCATTATAGGACATAATACTCTTTCCTATATTACCCAGAGTAAATCCCAAATTGATAGTCAGGCTCTGATCACTCCATAAACCCCATAAACCTGTTTATGGCAACGAGATTTCCTATAGCTACGCTTCGGCTGGGGTGATTCTCCCGTACAGTGAGATTTCCATACAAATTCCTATCTCCAGCAGCAATGCAGGGAAGGGTAATATTAGCAATTTACGTGCTGGTATGATGGGGCTCCCGATGAGAATTTTCTCATCTTATTGACTAAAGATTTTTATTATTCTTATCGGCTGTTCAGTTTGCTGATACAGCATGTTTCAAAGCAACTGGTTTTACCAGTCTTGTTGCATTGTATTTGAGCGATTCTTTCCTCAGATAAAGATTCGACGTTGGATTTCATTTGTTTGAAAATAAAATTGATTTTCTGTCTTTGGAGAAAATGGAGAATCTCTAGAGAACTTGAAAAATGCAAAATTAGCAGGAGAGTGTGTTTAGCAGTTGCAAGACAAGCTTGTAGTCCTAGAAAAGCGAAGAAACCCAGCACTATGGGAATCACTGATACTCTGCAGAATGCATAGTTAGCGAGTTGTGTAATGTTCGCAGCATTTATCTCCTAGTACTTCCGAGATACATGATCAGCGAGAGCTGAACTGCCTTGACTTCAAAGACTGGAATACGTTATAGCTTCATCTGCTCAATCAAGTTGTTCTTGCTCCACTTCTGCTGAGGATACGCCTGCAAAAGCCACATTTTTTTGCTTTTCTGCCCATCCACACCTTGTCTCTTCTTCACCTTTCCTCTCTCCAGAAGCAGTAGAGCTTCAAGGCATGTCCTGGTGATCCAGACACTGCCAGACACTGGCCGAGCCCCTAATCTAAACCCAGATCTAAATTTTCCAGCTGCATTTACATTAATAATAATAAAAAAAACCTAATGTGTTTTGCCTGTGTTTAGCAAATAGCACTGCAGGCTAAAATACCAGCTCCAGATATCCCCAGATTTAATGAGCTGGTGATTTGATGTTGAAACCTGGGAAACTGTGATAAATGGAGATGCTGCTGTCACCGCTGGGAGCTGCAGAATTTATTGATGAAATAAGATTGTAACTGCCCCAAAATTCCTCTCCAACTGTATAGCCAAGAGTGACACCCGGTGGCTAAGGAGCAAAATAAAATCAGGTCTAATTGTAATGTTCCCTTTTCCTGTCCTCATTCACTGATTTTCTCCTGCTGCTTTTAAAGAAGGAGCTGGGGGACAAGGGGACAAGGGAATACTTGCTCCCCCCCTTTCAGCATGAGCACCCATCGCCTGGCAGCGCTGATTTCCCTGGACAAGCTCCTTTGGGATGAAGCGGAGAGAGCGAGGGGATGCTGGCAACCCTCCCATGGCTCCTAAAACAGAGGCACAGATGTGGTCCTGGCACCCTGAATTCAGGCAGAGGGTTTCCACTGATCCGCAACCCTTATGTGACCCTTCCCAGGGCTTCTCTAGGCTCAGGGCTTGTGCTCGTTAGGACACAAGATGGGATATTTTTTAACTGCGTTTCAGCTAAAATGGCAACAATGTCGTTAGCACAGATTATCAGAGAGAGGTAAATACTGTGGAGCTCCTTTTGTTTTGTGCCAACTAGGTATTGCTTATCACACACTAAAGAATACGTGGCAAAAAGAATGAAACACCGTTTTTGACTACTAGTGGGGATGAAACCCTAATAATGCCTTCAGCTAAGTGATTGTTGATCGGTATTATGAGTGGTTAACTGCCTCAAGGAAAGTGTTAAAATATGAGGTAGTAATCTTTGGTAAAGGTCTAAAAATGTACTTTATTTGCACTTTAATTTGGACTTACTAAAAATGAGAATGGAAATGCCCAGGTAATTACATCACTCACTGAGCTGTGGCTTTAATAAAATGTCAAGTGTTGGCAGTGTGCTGCTAAAAGCTGGTGTCATGGGCCTCTGCTGGAAATGTGCCCATCGAACAAACAAACCAGTTTGGCTCCCAAATCAAAAGTCCCTGTGGTATTTCTGTGCGGGTGAGCCTTGATATTAGGCGTTCCCTAAGGTACCTACACGGGTGGTGAGGCACTGGAATAGGTTGCCCAGAGAAGCTGTGGCTGCCCCATCCCTGGAGGTGTTCAAGGCCAGGTTGGATGAGGCTTTGAGCAACCAGGTCTAGTTGGAGGTGTCCCTGCCCATGGCAGGGGGGTTGGAACTAAATATCTTTAAGGTCCCTTCCAACCTAAATCATTCTATGGTTCTACCTATCCACATCTCAATGTGTTATATAGAGGGAGTTCAGGCTGGGGTCTGGGTCTAAGCATTTCAGTTCAGCTTACTGGGAAAATGAAGCCCAGCTCTGAGACTTGGACCTTGCTGCTGACTCTGCTTCCAGACCTTTGCTTCACTGGTGTGAGTGACACCTGGCTTTAGGAGCTTGTTGATGCTGTTTCTAATTGAAAATGTGGATCGGGGAGGATTGTTGGAGAGACAGGTCAATGTACTCTGGTCCCTCACTCACGGGTGGCTGCAAAACTAAGAAAAACGCAAAAATATTTTCTCTTAAAATTTGGGAAAGTCTCTCCTGAATGAGAACAACTGGTATGGGAAGGAGCATTGGTTTTGTGCCAAAAATTTTTAGTTTTCAAAAAGGCAAGGAACCATATTATTATGAGCAAAGAGCATGAAGGAGAGGTTGTTGCACAGCACAAAGCCGTCACAACCAGAGAACCAAGGAGCAGTGTGTAGCTGCCAGAAGGACCAAGCCACCTCTTCCACCACCCCTCAGCTCAAAGGCCAACTCTTTGCGGAGACATCCCTCTTGCAGAGTTGCGTTGTATAGCATTCAGCCTATTGCTTGCCTGGAGGAGATGTTGTCTCTTAAGAGGCTCTTCCATAGCCAAACAGCTTCACAACTACAGTGTTGCTCCTAATATTCAGCAAATATTGAATCAAAGAATTGCATCTGGAGAAAGTGGCTCCAGAGCCAAAATGTCCCCCAGGTTCTTCTGTGACAGGCTGCCCTGTGGCTTCTTCTTCTTAACCATTCCCTTCTCTGCCTCCATCTCTCTTTCCTTTCATGAAGTGTTGTTACTGGTGAACATGTAGGAAAAAGTGAGTTTTCAGAATCTTTGTCTCGGAAATACACAGCCTTAAGGTCACGCAGAAATCCTTGCTCAGACTCAACACAGAACCTCGGTTCTCTGAGTTTTTCTGTTTCTTTCTCTCCTTTGTGAAATTAAAATGATGAAAAGCCAAATAAAGGCATCAAAATGTAACGCATCAGGAAGAATCGACTAGTCAACAAGTCCTAAGGCTGATACAGCTGTTTTGCGACGGTTGTGTTTGGGGACTCCCATGGAAATGATGTGCTCCGGGCTTTGCCAGACACAGCCAGCCTTCCCTGCCTCAAATCATTTGAGAGATCTCATGTAGCATTAAACATTTCACTGTACGTGCTCCAGGTGCTAAATCACTGCTAGACTATGGCCAAATAATGAACTGTCAGTATTAAAAAAATGAGAGAAAGCCGTCTTACTAATCAAGAGGTTAATGGGATCTTTTCCCACCGCCTTCCACGGGAGGTCCTCTACTTTCAGCTTTGCACATGCCTTTCTCGATCGGTTTTTGACTGCTCTGCTGTGTGGGAAGTGGCCATCCCTTACTCTTATCCCCCACAAGTCACCTGAGTTCATGGGTGATGCTGTACACATACCTGAGGGCAGTACTTGGATTGTAATGGACACCTGCAAGTTGAATATTCACATAAATTAGCTTAACAAATTACCCCGCATAAGGAGCACGCTTTCATTAATTCACAGCAGAACCAGAAATACTGGAGTGGTTGCTTCTAGGCTTACCAGGGCACACCTGGTTTTATCCCATATCAGAATTTGCCTTTAATGATATATCCTGCAGCCAGAAGAGACCACTGAGGTCTCTGACCCCTCTGCTCTACATAAATTAATTTGCACACTGATTCTTTCCCTAAATCTTCAGTTCTTTCCATAATTAGAGCTGCTGGTGCTTTAGCTCCACTTTGAGTCAGTTTTGTTTTCTTCTTCCAGTCTTCAGATCACTCTGCCATCATGATCTAAATTGTATTTTAAATAGATGAGATCGATCGCTTCCCGCTCCGTGTTTTTTTTTCTGCAGGGGTGCTCTGAAACTTGCTGAAGGCTTGCGTAGGAACTGGAGAGCACCTTCCTCACTTACTTCAGCTCCTAAAAATATACCATCCAATAATGTTAGTTACCTACCCTGTCTTTGCAGTTGGGAGAGAGAAGTACCTGGAAGACAATTTTCCTTTCCTAAAATAGGTGTCAAAGATACACGGTATAAATCAGCCTTTCGGTGGTGCTGGTCTCTCTCCAGGGGGACAGGGAGAGTTGAGCTGCCCAGTGAAGACTTAGAGGACCTAACTTATAGTAAAGGGAAAGGACTTGCACTCCAAACAACCTGGTGGCCCTTTCCATTTGTAGGTTGCAGATCTGCAATATTCTCTGTTGCCGTCTTTCCAAGCGTTGCAGAAATCAGTGGAGGCGCTTTTCCCTGACCCCACCAGCACCGATATGATTAACAAAGAGGTGCACGGCTCTGGGAGGAGGTTGGTCCTGCTTCTCAGAGATGCTCGACACATTTCCCGCTGTGTTTTACAGGAACTGTCAGTACTTGGCACTTCAGAAAATCATCCTGGCCCTTCTTTTCCATGCACTGATGTTCTCAGGCAGAAGGGGGAGCCCATACATTATTTTTTGTGTGTAATCATCTCAAAATAGTGATACAAAGCCATCAAATCTGTAGGTTCTTTTGAATATGAGAGCTTCTGCTTAGCTGATGCTACGGGCGCATACAACTAAGGGAAGGCAGGCTTGTAAAGCCCAGATTACTGTTATCTATTCCTTTGCAACAATGAGAAATCAAGGAAGATTTGAATTCTAAACAACTTTATCATGTGTCATCGCGCTAGTTCAAATGCTAGAAAACAGAATTTAATTAAGAACGCGTTAAACAAACAAAAATACAGAGGGAAAACAGAGCCTTTGGAAATAGAATAAGTCATAGCCGCATGACATTTATTTTTGCTAATTTACTTACACACCCACTGGGAAACCAAATAAGTCATCTGTATGGTACTGCTATGATGATTTGTGTAGAACCAGTATGTCAGATGTTTCCTAAGGATGCATATGAATATTAAACTGTTAAACAAGCTTTGGTCTTTTGTAGGGTACCTTTATCAGGATGAGCATCTAAATAAAGGCACTGACCAGTCTTTTTTATCACAGCCCAAACACCCTTCAAATCCTTTCTCAGCGCAGAAGCTCCCAGGTACACCGCTGTCATGTCCTTCAGTCACAGCTCCTTCTCCACACTATAACCAACATTTTGGTCCATGTGTGTGCATCCAGGGAAACCCATAACCCATTTTAGCTCTGAGGACCTCTGCAGTTCATCCCCTGGGATGGGTTTCTTGTTACTTTTCTTCCAGGAAAGGGTTTGATTGCTCTTTCTGATGAGTTTGAAAGCAAGTAGATTCTTTTGATTCATGGCTTTAACACCATCTGTGCTATCCTTTAGTGGCATCACCCGCCTGCTGGCTGCCGTTAATACTTTTGAGGATGACACAAGTGAAGATTTTGACCCTAAAACTTGTGACCGCATGAAGTTATATTAATATAAGCTCAGGTTAAATTTAACCCACACTATACATACAAGTGGTTTTTTTCCACCTGGTTAATTGATGCTGTGTTGGATTTCATAGTCACCATGCAGTTCTACTAGCTTAGATAGATTTTTTAGTCAGAAGTATGGTTTTATCCCATTCTTCTGGCTGTGTGAATAAAACTGCATAGATGCATAGATGTAGTGACAGCATTAAAGCAGTCCTTTTGCTCATGTAGCTCCTTTTGTTCAAGGAACTGGCTAATGAACACCTAATATGGACTCATAGAATGGTTTAGGTTGGAAGGGACCTTAAAGATCACCTAGTTCCAACCCTCCTGCCATGGCAGGGACACCTTCCATTAGACCTGGTTGCTCCAAGCCTCATCCAGCCTGGCCTTGAACCCTTCCAGGAATGGGGCAGCCACAGCTTCTCTGGGCAACCTGGGCCAGGGTCTCAGCACCCTCAGAGTGAAAAATTTCTTCCTGAGGTCTAATCTAGATTTACCCTCTTCCAGCTTGAAGCCATTACCCCTCGTCCTATCACTACATGCCCTTGTGAAAAGTCCCTCTCCAGCTTTTTTGTAGACCTCTTTCAGATACTGGAAGGGGCTCTAAGGTCTCCCTGGAGCTTTCACTTCTCCAGGCTGAACAACCAGGCTGAACAACCCCAACTCTCTCAGCCTATCCTCATAGCAGAGGGGCTCTAACCCTCTGATCAGCTTTGTGGCCTTCCTCTGGACCTGCTCCAACAGGTCCATGTCCTTCCTATGTTGGGGGCTCCAGAGCTGGACGCAGTATTCCAGGTGGGGTCTCACGAGAGCAGAGTAGAGGGGCAGAATCCCCTCCCCTGCCCTGCTGGCCATGCTTCTTTTGATGCAGCCCAGGATGCGGGGGCCTTCTGGGCTGCCAGCGCACATTGCCAGCTCAAGTTGATCTTCTCATCCACCAACACCCCAAGTCCTTATCCTCAGGGTTGCTCCCGATCCATTCTCTGCCCAGCCTGGATTTGTGCATGGCATGGCCATGCACAAATATGTGTTAAGCTAACCTGGACTGGAAGTGCTCACACAATCTGTTTGATATTTCTGAACTTCCATGAGCTCTGAAAGAGATGAACTTCATTACCAGCTTCACATTGTGCAGGCTTTCAGTCTCAGACTGTGCCCAGGTCTCTCCTGCCCTTGCCAAAGGCAACGTCAGGGAGCTTCTAAGAGGGGTTAAGCGGTCCCTGTAAGGAAGGGGCCTAGGTTTTCTTTCCTGGCTGATGTCCTCCCAAGAAGGACAGAAGGATGGAGCCAACCGAGAACCACCAGGACCATGCCCATGGGCTGCTCTGGACATGGTGTGCAGCTCAAAGTGCCCTGGTGGATTGCTCTGCCCCTTCAATGGACAAGACAAACAGGAGTTCACAGCAGCCAAAATCCCCAGAGGATCAGGAGGCTGCAGAGAAATGTCCAAGCAGGAATCCGGTCTTTTCCAAGGGGAAAGTGGTGCTGCTGAAATGGGTGATGAGCAAAAATATTGCCACAAAAAAAATCCCAACTGTAGGTCTGAGGAATTAAATTGGTTTCATGGCTTCCATTTAAACGAAGAAGAGCAAGTTGTGCTGCAGAAATGCAATGACAATGTACCTCTGGAAGGAGTGAAACTCCTAAGACATATCAATTCTATGTCAGAAATTTGGTTCAAGATAAGGGTTTCGAGACTGTGGAATTAATATGCAGTTTTGGAGGGTGAAAGGGATCTTAGGTCATAGTGGGAGCTAAAGACGGAAATCTGAGCTAAAGGCTGGTAGAAGATCCCTTAAAACTAGAAAGAGTGAGAATTTGGAGAATACAGAATATAATCTGCCCAGGAGTACGAATGGAATTCTTATTACATAGGACTTGGATGCTGGGGTATAAATTAACTTTTATTTGAAACTGCAGAGCAAGCTTTGCCAAGAAAAACCTCATCCTGTAAAACAGGAACAAGTTTCAGACTATGCGGTTGAGAAATCCTTCCTGGTGTCGGTGTTTCTGCACCTGATGTAAAGATAAACTCAAAAAGATCAACTGCAAATTGTTTCAGGAAATGGCGTGTCTGTTCAAAGGCTGAAAATCTGTCAGTCTGTTGCACGGATAGGGATTATATGCAGAGGAACTGGAATTCAGGGAGATGGAAAGCAAAAAATATAAATAAAAGGCAGCCCTACCTGTAAGTATAGAAATAGCAAAGGAAAGGCAAAATTTTGGAAAGAAAAATGCCACAGATAAAAATTGAGGATAGAAAACTTTAGTATAGCTCCACTGAACAGCGAGACTGTGGTCCTGAGAAGTATGCCGGTTAGCGGTTTGATGGAAAGGAAAACAAATTTTCCCATAAGAATTAATGTAATAGAGCAATTGAAATGCACGGGGACATTATACAGCAGCTTAAAATCATTCCTACCCAAAACCCATCCCTGAACAAAGACACAAGATGATAGTGGTGGTGTGATACTTAAATAACATAATATTGAGTTACTTAAAATGTTGTACTGCAGACAACTGTATCTTTGTAGGTATTTTAATGCAAACAAATACAATACTAGGAAAAAAATGTATTCACCAAAATAATTTGGTGGCAAGAGGGTGAAGGACAGAAAAATAGTCTAATGACAGCAGTTAGCAGAGCAGGGTATCAAATGATTGACAGTGAATTTGCAAAACATTGGGTAGGTAAGTGATGGAGAGTAGGGTATTACTGTGCTATTAAAGACCTTCCTCCTTCTTTCAGGAGAAATTTGAAAGATTGTAGCACAGAAAAAACAGACAAAAGAGCAGAGGCATATGTTGTAAAGGTAAATATATTTAAGAAATCTGTTGGCTTTTGGTCTGAAGTGGCATAAATTTATTTGCTTATGCTGTTAGAAAATGCATGTTAGTTCGGGGTTAGAAACACAGATGCTGGGGATTCACATAAACATCGTGAAAAAATTGAAAAAGTATACTGTAAGAGAACTACATGGTTTAAAGCCCTTGCAGCCTTAGAATAATGTATATATGATGCTAAAATGTAGGTAAAAAGAGCAGTAGCCCATAGCGAAGTTGCCCCTCACTCCAGCGAGGTAGGTACTAGACCAGGGTAGATCTCTACATTCCAAGAATGGCAGTCCTGGAAGAGGCTGGAGGTCCATCTAGCCCAGGATCCTGTCTCCAAGCATGGTGATAAGTGGTGTCTAGGGAAGAGCAGGAGAACAGGGTGCATGTATATGAACCTTCTTCGCAGTCTGGAGATGTGATTTCTGTGTACAGACTTCAGTGGGTTGGTGAGTGAGAGGCACCTTCTACATGGGGGGAAAGAGGAGGTGGGTTTTCAGTACTCAAGCAAAACTGGAAAAACCAAGGCTCTGGAGGACTTGGAGGAGCAGACATTCGTGGCTGAACATTTTCTTGGACATGGAGACAGTCATGTTTTTAACTGTTCAGGCTGCATTGGATGTTTTCTCCTGTCCTAAGAGTGCTTGCAACAGGACGTCACAGCAGCAGAGCTCTATAGGACTAACTTTAGGAAATTCAGATTTGTGTTGGCAGAACTGTAAGCTAGCCCAGCAAAGCTCTTCAGACTTGCTTTTAAGAGTGACTGTAAGTGATTTGGAATATTTCCCTTCCAGACATATTTGTTTATCTGGGTGCTCCTCTGGCGCTGGAGTTGCCAGCAGTACTTTCCAGCCGGGACTCTGCAGCTGGAGCTGCGCTTCCCTGTTACGTTGCTCCTAGGGGTGTCCCAGGACCTAATTTCTTGGGTGACCTTGGACTGCACCCTCATGGCATGTGTTTCTTACAGCTGGTGTGTTGAGGGCCAGTTGGGCTTGGGGTACTGTCCCATGGGAAAGTCAAGGAGAAAAGGAGGCTGAGGGGAGACCTTCTCACTCTCTACAACTACCTGAAAGGAGGTTGTAGTGAGGTGGGGGTCGGTCTCTTATCCCATGTAACAAGCAATAGGATGAGAGGAAATGGCCTCGAGTTGTGCCAGAGGAGGTGTAGGATGGGTATTAGGAACAATTTCTTCACCAAAAGGGCTATCAAGCATTGGAACAGGCTGCCCAGGGAAGTGGTGGAATCGCCATCCCTGGAAGTATTTAAAAGACTTGCAGATGTGGTGCTGAGGGACATGGTTTGGTGGTATCTTTCTTATCTTTCTTATGAGGAAAGGCTGAGGGACTTGGGTCTTTTTAGGCTGGAGAAGAGAAGGCTGAGGGGGGATCTCATCAATGCTTACAAATACTTCAAGGGAGGGTGCCGGGAGGATGGGACCAGTCTTTTTGCAGTGGTGCCCAGTGAGAGGACAAGAGGTAACGGGCACAAACTTGACCATAGGAAGTTCCATCTGAACATGAGGAGGAACTTCTTTCCTTTGAGGGTGGCAGAGCACTGGCACAGGCTGCTCAGAGCGGTGGTGGAGTCTCCGACCCTGGAGACATTCCAAATCCGCCTGGACGCCATCCTGTGCAGCCTGCTCTGGGTGACCCTGCTGTGGCAGGGGGGTTGGACTAGATGATCTTCAGAGGTCCCTTCCAACCTCTGTGATTCTGTGATTCTGTAACTTGACAGTGCTGGGTTAAGGGTTGGACTTGATGATCTTAAAGGTCTTTTCCAACCAAACCAATTCTACAAGGAGTGTGGCTCAGCTCCCACACCAGAGCATCACTGGATGCGGGTGCTGAAGCAGAGCAGCATGTTTCCTTGTGGGATTTTGGGCATCAGGACATCCTGCAGGACTGGATGCACTGCCATACTGGTGTTACGAGCCTTTTGGGAGCAAGGTGTCAGATGCTCTGGGGCAACCCAGTGTATGGCCCCACCAACAACAGTGGCAGCAGCGCTCCCGTTCTCCCCGACCCCTTGGGTAGACAGCAATGCCTCTACGCCAGCCCTGCTCCTATGTTCCCTTTCCAGTGCTAAGAAGTTGCTAAGCAACCTCAATCCATCTAGCAACCAGCAGTGTCACCACCATGAGGATACCGTGGCGTGGATACTTGGGTACCATTTTGTCCTGCAGCAGCTATTGCACCTGGGAAAACCCCATCCTTCCCCCGCCCCCAGCTGAGAGTTACCCCAGGGCTGTCCACAACTTTGCGCAAACGTGCAAGTGTACCAACAGATAAAAAACCAGACAGATCGGGTCTTTACATGAAGCACCTCTGCTTTGGCCCATAGGGGGTCATTCGGGCATGGTGTGGGTTTTCATCAGCATGAGCAATATGGGATATCTGTAGGTCCAGCTCCTTGCTGGCACCCAGGGGTTGGGTGATGCCATGGTGGGGAGTGCATGGTGACAGGGTGGGTGCTGGAGAGGGCAGCACCTTGCTTGGCTCCCCGCAAACCCTCCTGCATGGGCAAATGGACCTCACCTGACTTAGCTGAGATGTTAGATATGTCCATCCAGGCTTTTCAACTTTAGCGTCCTAAACATGTGGCTGACCTGGCAAGTCTTCATGGCTGAGACTTTTTTTTTTTTAACATAGAAAATAAAAAGCTTGACTACAGGGACATACAGTCATGGATATTTATAGCAGCTTTCTTTAAAACTGGGAAATTGCTGCTGTTTTTCTCTGATTTGAAAAAATTTGCTCATATTTTTCCTTCTACTGCCTCCTTCCAGCAGCGCAGCTTCTCGGTGGTGTTAGAGGGGTATCGCTTTGGGCAAAGGCATGTGCGAATATTTAACAAATGGTTATATTGCTTGGAGACAGCACGATGGGGAACCATATAGGCATTTTGGTGCTGTTTCCTTTGCGCATCGTTTGCTTCGGTCCATCTTCACAAGCCTCCTGCCTTCCTTCACGCGGAGCTTTGAGTTGCTTCTTCTTCCCAAAGGCTGCAGGGATTTTCCGAGTCCCGCTCGCGGACTGAGCTTGCGGCTGTACAGCACTGAACCCTCCCTCTAGTGGCTGCCGCACCGAAATGTTGAGAGATGCTCTGCACATATCGGCTAATCTCTGCTCAGGGATGGACAGCCGTGCCAAAATCAGATCATCTGCCAGAGGTCCATGGTTCCTGCAGGCTGGGAAGCCATACCCATAGCACGCGCTCCACTTAGGCCAAGCCCTGGCTGTGTTTCAGGGGGTTCGGCCACGTTGATGCGATTCCTGCCATTCTTTGATTTAGATGGGCTATTTGCAATGCAGGATTTGTCCTCCTGAACCGGCAGAGAGGGATGTGAATGGGAAGAGCTGCGTCAGGCTTCCCGTCTGGGTCTCACCACGCGTCTGGTCAAGGGCTCTTCTCCCTCTCGTGGGCTTTGTACTGCTAACATTTTGGATTCACCCAGACCAGACATGCCAGGGTAAAAGCTGGCTTTATTTTAAATCTCATTACAGTTCCTCTGTGTTTCATCATCCTGCAGACACACTCTTTGCTGCAGCATCACTCCTTGCAGCAGGAGGAATTGCAGTGAAAGCCTCCACGGCTGGTGGGAAGGGAAAAGTGCTGCCATCCAGCACGCAGGGCTCCCATCGACATCTCTAATTCTCCGTCACCGTGCAGCTCAGCCAACCTAACTGTATGTGCAGCCATTCTTGGGGTTAAACTGCCAAATCTTGTACCAACAGTGTGTAGTAGCATTTTTCTGGCCAACTGGGAGATGCTGCGTAGATGTTGGGAAGAAAAGGCTCACGCAGGGATGCAAGACAGCATCTCCTCCTGGCTCAGGGACAACCAGAACAGCACATCTGATACCACGTGGTATGAATACATCTGCCGGGGGCTCCTGGTGCCTGAATGGTCCCCAAGAGGTGTGTGCGGTATCGCTCATCTCAGAGAGTCATAGATCCGGACCCCTCAAAGGAGAAACGGCTTCGAAAACCCAGGATGACTATTTAAATGTAAACTGCTAAACCTTCTGTTGATGGTTTGAACAAAACCCATCCAGATTGAATGGAGCAATCAGTCTTGGGATCTATCCACAAACCCGCTCTCCCAACAAGCAGAACATGTGCCCGTGCTGATAAATGCCAAGAATGATTTCCGACTACTGAAAACTTTTTTGTATTTGTCTTTTATCATCATGGATCTTCCTTGGATTATTTCTGTTCCAATCTCAGCCTCAGGGCCGTTCCTCTGGCTAATTAAAGGACAACCCTTTGTAACTGCTGACCAAATTTTTCAGCAGTCATCAAGTTCTTTTGCATTTCACTCAGCTTGATTATTAAAATAAATTGGACAATTTCCCAGTTATTGCTGACTCTCAGGCACCGGCACAAAGATGTGCTGGAGTGTCTGTTGCTGCAGGGAACAGGTAGATTTAAAGAAAATTTGCCTCCCCATTGTTTCTTAGGAGAGATTTCTCTATTTAGCATCAAGAAAAAAAAAAAGTTCAAAATAAGCCAAACTTCTGTGCTCTGGGTACCTCTGCCTTGCACAGATGAGGTAGGGCAAAGCCCACATGCCAGTTCCCGTAAAGCTACTCTGTACTAGTTAGTAGTTAACCAATAAACTAACCAGTGCCAGGAGGAGGTTATTCAACTCTCTCCCCTCCTAACAGGATGGCTGCATCCGAATTATCAATCGGGAACAGTCCCGTGCCCGTGCTGTCCCTGGCCCTGCATGGGGATTGCTTATCACTATCCGTACGAAAAGGAGTTTCCTTGTGATTTCCCTTCTGCTGCTGCTTGTGGAGGCTCTGTTGCATCTCCCAGCCTTTCCCTGCTGTGATGGTGACTGGAAGCTTAAAAAAGCAAACCAGAGAAGCAGAGGTTAGCGCTTGGATCCAGGAGCTGGGGCTCTGGGATTACACGCAGAGCACGCCCCTGTCCTTGCCCAGCCGTTGGAGACGTCTCTATTTGAGACTGCAGGAGAACGCCTTGGCCTCTGCACATGGCATAGGGTAACAGAGGAATGAGAGCCGCGATTTCTTTCTGGCTCTATGAATATTTCCTCATGTGCTGGCGCATGGATGTATATAATATGATATATATGTATATGATGGTGTACATTATAGCAGGTGTTATAATATCTGCTCCAGGCTGGGATGTGCTGAGGCTCAGGGTGTTTGGGGTGTGAGACAAAACATAAATATAAAAAATTCAGATTAGCTCTGAAATCTCTATCTTAACACCAAAATACATTAATAATAGCACATTTGCCACCTTCTCGTGCTCGCAGAGGAACCCCACTGCCTTCCTTCAGGCTCTCCATCATCAGGGATGCCGGTACCACCCAACACTGGCTGCATTGACAGGTTATTTCCCTACGCTGCAGCCAGGTATTTATAGGCAGCAGATCTCGGCAGTAATTAGGCCATAGGATAATTTCAACTTGCACTGGGACCGCCGAACGCTGCTAGAGGGGGGCAGGAAATCTTTGCCAGAAGGGAACCAAACCCCCTTCTACATGCGTTGCTCCTCAGATGGAGCAGAAGATGCCAGCTTGGTGTGTCCAGTGACAATCCCTACTTGCTTGTGCCTCTTGAAGGTCATTGGGGGCATATAATGGGGAGAAAATAGCTCCTTTTATGCCATGTGAGATATTTATATAGATAAGGGCTGCCGGTCGCTGGGAAGCTGCCCAAGACTTTAATGGTTTAATTGCTGTTTCCTGTATGTTCCCCTCTCTGTTGTTCATCACAGATGACAATTGTGGTTTCGTGTCCGTGGGTCTGTGCCGGGTCTCCCTGGGAATCTCAGCTCCTCGTGCAATTACTGTTCCTGGATATCTCTGCCAGTCTGGGTATGTTCTTGAAGTCTCCCCCAGTTAAGATCATCCATACGGGCCTTATTGGCTCATGAGAACTCCTACAAGAGGATGTTAGTCCCTTTTTCACGCTGAGGCACGAGGGAGGGATGGAGCGCAGATTTGGGCATCCTTGTAATAACCCTTAAAACAGGCTGCGCACGATGGGGTTGAGACCGGGATGGGCACGGTGCGCAACAAAAACCAGGGGAGGACTGGAAAACGAGCCCATTTTGGGTACCCTGGTACTCACCGGCGGTGCCACAGAGCTGCATTAGTGTAAAGCAGGGCACAATTAGACCTTTTAAGACTTGCGTGTGCTAGCAGATAAATGCACCGTTTGCTCCACCCTGATATTGATCCTGAAATAAAACCATGCCACCCTCCGCTCCCAGTTCCATTATCTCCAACCCCAACTGCCCAGAAATCACAGCCAGAAACCCCCAGATCACAAAATTGGCTCGAAGTTCTTGATCGTATTTTTAGTACTCCTTCTAATGTGCTTTGAATTTGCCTTCTGGTTTTTTAGCTGCTAGAGTAAACTCAGCTCATCCCTCAAACCTTTTGAAAATTGAGGTTTTTAAAAAATCAGTTGCCTCCAGGGCCTTGGGCTTTAAGAAAAACAACATATATGTATGTATATGTATTCCTACGTATATTTCTACCTACATAAAATGAGACGCATGGTAAAATTACATGAGCTGGCAACACAACCGCCCTGTCACAAAAATCTCTTTGAAAGGGTGACAAACCACCTACACCCGACGCACCGTGTTTTGTCTGCCCGGGACCAAGATGAGAGGGCAAACGTTGGCTGGGCTAAATGGAGCTCTGTCAGCCCTGATCCTTCATGCCACCCACCGGTGGGTTTCACACGTGCACCCCCTTCCCTCGCCCTGAAACATTTAGATACCTCCCTGAATTTGGACTGGGCTAAGGCCAAGGATTGGATGTTTGCTTTAAATCACAGAGGTCTTCTCTGCCGTGCTTTAAAAGCTGATCCTGAGCTGAAGTTGTGCCAGGATGAGTTTTATCAGTGATAGGAGAGGGAACCTGACAAAAAAATACTATAAATCTTTCAGACCTTAAAAAAAAAGAAGCCTTTTCTCCCATGGGCTTTTTAACAAAGAGAGTTGCCCTGGGATTGAGTCGGTGCCCACCACGCGTCCCCGCACACCCCTCTGGTTAATTTGTCTCTTGGCACTTTTTCCTCCAAAGCTGCCGTTGGCGCCATCGCTCAGTAAATCTGCTGGAAAAAGCTGCTGGGAAAGTGTGTGCAGGCGTTTGTGTGTGTGGGGACGGTGCCACCTCTGCCGCGGGCACTGCTGACCCCGTGGGGAGCTGCTCAACAGGCTGATCTTTGGGGAGAAGTTGCAGCATCGGGACCACTGCCACGTAATCCCAGCCCAGAGACCTGCTCTCCCGCCTGCTGTGGCATCACGGGAAGGCTCTGAGCTGTCATAATTAATGCATAAGGAGCACCAGGATGATCTTTTTATAGGTAGCGCTCTCAGGCTTCATTTTTTTTTTTAATGGTTGGGTAACAAGGGCTTTGAAATTAGGGGCTGGGTCCCCAGCTTGCGGGGAAAGGTCTGTAGGACCAACATCTGGAACTAGAGCTTTGCCGGAACCCGTTCCTCACCCTGGGCACCAGGGACACATCGCTCAGCCAGGCAGGGAGCGGTGGTGGCAGGGCGGATTCAAGCTCCTTTTTCAGCAGAGTGCAGCTCCAGCTTCCCCTTTCTTGAAACTAAGGAAAATCTTTTTTATTAAACTCTGGTTTTAGACACTTAAGTTTTGTTCTAGAAGAATGGGAGTTGGGAGATCTGGACTATATACTCCATTTTGCCAGTGATGTGCTGGGTGAGGAGTTTCTCCTCTGTTAAAAACATCTGTAATCCTCCCTGTACCTTGCTGGATTTGGTCACCAGGTTGGAGGTCTGCTTGCACCATCTGACTTCAGGGCATTAAAAGCCAGGACTGTCCCTTTTACCTCTCCAGAGACCATATTGCCCTTTCTTCTCTGCTGATTTTCCTCTTGCTAATTTTAAAGATAAATTCTTAAATCAAATACAGTGTGTCTGGGTCCGTGGGTTTTAACCCCTGGCCCATGGATGGCTGCTGGTCTGGACTACACTGCAAGCCAGCTCTTGTTATATAGATATTTTCAACACCGTACAAACAAGGCAAGAAAGCAAGAGAGAGGAACGAAGAGTTAATTTTATGGGATTTCAGATGTAGGCTGTTTTTTCCTTTGGCTGCAGGTGATGGCAATGGTACACAAAGAGCCTTTGGGATTTCAATCCTAATTTACAGGTTAGCTAGACCAATGTATGTTGGAACGAGACCTTTGGATGTCACTTGGTCCAGCCCCAGAAGCTTTGCTAGTCCTTAGGTATTTTTTAAAGTCATTTAGTGTTTTTTTCAAGAATGGCAGGAAATACTGGGCTCGAACCCACACGCCTTGTCCAAGGCAAGATCAAGTATTTTCTTATGTCATTCCCAACACGCATTTTTCTAACCTGGTATTAAAACTCCTCAGGAGCAGAGAGTCCACCCCAGCTGCAGGCAATCCTTCCCTGAGCTAAACTAACCTCATGAGAGCAAACTTTCCTTATAGCAGAATAAGAAAACCTCACAGTTTCAACTGAATCAAGCAACATGTATTTTACTGACTGTCTTGGTAACTGAGTCCTGGTTTTGTCTGGGCTACTGGGATCATTAACTCTGTGCTAACGAGGGCAGCGTTAAGAGGATGCTGCACTGGGGGGTGTATACGGAGAGAGGATGGAGAGGTAAATTCAGGTCCCTCATAGGTATAGGGATAATCACTGCTATATGGCCCTTTCCCGCTGTGTATCGCATCCCATCACATCACCCCGTGTTAAGCAACCCAGAGCATTTGCCTTCGCTCCAGGAAAATCTGACCAGCTAAGTTCCTCGCTACATAGCAGAACTCAAAGTAGTAGGGGAAAGGAGAAGCAAATGCAATATAATAGACCACGATATAGCGCTATCTATAAATATTTTACCAGGAAAGGTATGCGACTGGTATTTTGAACAAATCCCCAGCCACAGTTTTAATAAAGTGCCTTTAGCATGCCACTCTGCCGTGTTTAAATCTAATTCCAGTTGTCAGTCAAATCGCTGTATGTTATTAACCTATGGGCATAATTGCCTATTCCAAGTCTGCGGCTCTAAGAGGCTTTATGTATGATTGTAATAAATGAAATAACTTTTATGATTCCAACTCACAGTCGAACACATTGACATTGAAAATTACACATGCATGCGCATTACTTTTGTCTTTCCCTATAGAAGGTATTATCGGTGCGACTACGACTGCAGAGGAAGACCCGTGTTAGCAGGGAAACGACTGAGCTTTGCATTAGCTCATCTCTGCAGCTGGTGCCACATGGAAACACTTCAGCCCATCTCAGTTTGAAATAAAAAGTCTCCATCCAAATAAGCAAACATTTATAAAATTGCCACTGTGTGTATCAGCAATGGAGAAATACTCGTAGGCTGCCATGGCCAAAGCAATTTATGTCAGATTGAGGTGTTGATGGCTGCTGTCTCTCCATCCCCAACCTCCTCCCTTTCTCCCACCGTGTCATATTTTGTGCCTGTGAAGTGATGCTGGAGGGGAGATTGGTTTGTTGGTTTATTTTTTATTTGTCAGCATCGGGGCAAGGTAAACATGAAACGCAAAGAGCAAAGTTGGCATTTTCCAGCCTTTTTGTGCTGCCGAAAATCCACAGCAAAAGTGCAAGGGTAGAGAAGGGTCACCGACCACCAAAGGATGTAGGTGCTGTGAGCAGCAGGTCCCAAAAAGCATCATCTCAGCGTCCCTTGGATGTGACCAGACTTTAAGAGAAGTTATGTCCCCTCCCAGCAGTAATCTGTGCCAGGAGCATCTCGCTTGGCAGTGCTGGACCCCTTGGCCTCTATGGCTTGCCCAAACCTTTTTCATATTCATAGACTGGGGCTGGGGAACGTCTCTCTTCATTTCAGCCATCTGAAAGGCGTGTGGATAGTCTCCACTGGCCTGCTGGCCTGCTTCCCAGATGGGCAGAGAGACGGATGTCTCCAGGGGGAGGTTTGTCTCGGAGATGAGGGATGGCTCATCCCTCATCATGGCCCTGGAACAGGCTGTCCAGAGATGTGGTGGAGTCTCCAACGCTGGAGACATTCAAAACCTGCCTGGACACCATCCTGTGCAACCTGCTCTGGGTGACCCCACTCTGGTAGGGGGGTTGGACTAGAGGATCTCCAGAGGTCCCTTCCAACCTCTGTGATTCTGTGATACTGTGGCTGTCCGTCTGTGATGGACATTCACACAATGTGATTCAGAGGCACAAGAGAAACTTTGGACACCTGAGATTTGGTAGGGTGAATCCCACCTCTGCAACTCCTCTACCTCCCTAACCTGAAGGCTGCTGAAGAGAGGTTGGGACACTTGGAGAACACTTGCTGAGGGCCAGACCCTCTTTAAAATACCGCAAGGGGTAGGAGGAGTGTCCTCCACTGAGCCTCCAGCCTGTCCCCATCTCCCTAAATATTCTTGGAAGAGAGACATCAAGAGGGGGATAAATCCTCTAGCCTGGCTGCTCAGAGCTTGCCTTGGGTATGGGGAGAGGTTGCGTTGCTGGCCACCTCCAGCAACCAACCACTGGGGCATTTTATCCTCTTGCTGTGCAGCTCTTTGGCTGAAATTGTCCCGAAACACCCAGAGAAAGACTCTTCTCACTAGACTCATAGAATGGTTAGAGCTGGAAGGGACCATAAAGATCATCTAGTTCCAACCCCCTGCCATGGGCAAGGACACCTCCCACCAGACCAGGTTGCTCCAAGCCCCGTCCAACCTGGCCTTGAACACCTCCAGGGATGGGGCAGCCACAGCTGCTCTGGGCAACTTGAAAACACCATGTCCTTGCTGCAGGGCAGGAAGGGCTTGGGCTCTTGCTGACGTGGCTTTTAGTGCTGGGACAGGCTCATGTCCTAAAATTAGGATGTTTCCACTGAACAATATGATGGACATTTTAGGGACCAGGGTTTCTGGGGCCAGTATGGGTGTGTTTATGTACCATGATGTATAGGTTCACATGAGTGGGTGATACCATTCAAATCTTTCCTGGCATCAGCAGCGATTAAAGAACTGTGATTTCACCGGCTATCATGTTGCCACTAAACCTTTGGATGAGGTTCCAGATAGTTTCTGAATGCGCTGCACCTCTTGAGCTCCTCTTACCAAACTCTTGCCCTCCAACCCATCTGATCTTGTTGAGGAGGTCAGGATCTGCGCTTCCAACCGCAGCGCAATAGGAGCCATGAGAATCCCTCTTCTTTACTCATCCCCTGGCATACGGGACCTCTCGCTTCAGATCAGCCCCATTCCCACCTTCTGGCTCCCTTTCCCCTCTGCGCGGTGCTTTTCGGCTCTGAGCCTTGGTTGCAGAGCAAAGCATGCCAAAAGTGCTATAGGTACCAGGATACCATCGTAGCATCACCACCCCGTAATCGCGGCACAACTTGGGACCGTATGTACACACAACTGTGCAAGTGCCACGGTAATGGCGTAGCCTCCATCACCACCAGCCGGGTAGCGAAGGCTGGACCCGCCTTCCAGCTCCGGGGTGGCAGGAGATGCAGGTCACCTCTCCTCCCAGCCTCTGCGCTGGGCAAAGCTCATCGGCTTTGCTCATTTGGTTGTTCATTGCCCGCGGGCTTGGAGCAAACCCGGTCACACCGAGCATCTCGGCAGTGCTGATCCGTTGGGTCCCCATGGTCCTTAAGTGTGACTCCTGATTGGAATGAATCTAATTACCGTTCCGATTCTGGGCATTTTGGGTGATGGGAAAAACATATTTTGAGGGGCTGCTTTGAGATGTCTTAATAGGAGAAATGGGATGGCCCCAGTGTGTAGGAGCATCATTAAAGTGCCATCCCTGCTCCTCGTCCCTGCTCCTCGGGGCACCATGTTCCGCTTGCCTGTTTGACCCCTTAATTTCCAGCAGTGATGTCACCGAAATCCCTGTTTGTGGTCTTGCTGGCGGTCTAAATTTAGAGCGTTTGAGATGATTTGTGACTCTGTTGCTGGGGGGAGGTGAGGAAGGGGGTGTGTGTCAGGGAATGACACGCGCGTCCTGTGTCATTGAGGCTTCTTTGGGCTTTGAAGACAGTGGAGTGGTGTGCGGAGGTGACGGTGCTGTCCAGGAAGAGCAGAGGGGAAAAAAAATATGGGACTCTTGATCCTTTTTATAGTCTAAGCAATTTAATTGAGCTCGTTGCTTAGCTAAGACATTAAGAAAGGATTTTCCCCTCGAATCCTGATTAGATTTCCCAATAAAATGCCCATTTTGACTGCTGCTGCTAGGAGATGGGTTGGTTTGCGGTTCAAGGAGGCAAGCGGCGTAAAAATAAACAGAAAAAAGGAGCTGGGTGCTGCTGGGATGTGGAAGAAAAGACCTTTCCGCATGGAGACCATCATCCTTCATAGGGCTGGGTGAATAGCAGAGCTGGACGGGGCTGGGACTTGACGGAGAGCTGGGAAATGAGGGAAATAGAGGAATTTCCCACATCTTCCTTTCTGCCTCCCCGCCGGAGCCAGAGCATCTCAAGTCAAACCGGCGCTGCAGTGGCGAGCGAATCGGTCAGGGGGTGGGCGTGGGCATGGAGAAATAAAAATGGCATAAAATCGCAGATGGCAGGATCTGCGCACCCCGCTTCTCCGCTCCATCCATCCCTTTCCTCTCCCCGCATCCTGGGTACCCGTGGGTCCCTCTCCCCAGCCTCGCCGGCCCCTTCCCGCGCGTGACCTTGAGGCCAGACGCCTGAAGGTTATTTGGGGGCATCCCTGTGTTAATCAAACGTTTGCACAAGCTGCTTAATTCCCCCCCCTATAATCCAACTGGGGATGGAGCCTGGCAGGTTTCTAGCCGTTATGTTTACATCGGACTGCGGGTGGAGGGAGGAAGGAGGGGACGGGGAGCTGGGGAGTGGAGGGGGGGGAAGCTGACGTGCTTGGAATAAAATCGTGCCACCTCCTCCTCTTCCATCCCTCAGCGAAAAAAATCAAAAACACATCTGTCCACCCCCCCCCCTCCTCCCGTGCCATTTCCCTACCCAAATTGTCCACCCAGAAGAGGAGGGGCCGCGCTGCAGCTCATCTCAAGGGGGCAAAGGTCTTTGAGAAACCCCCGGCCTGATTTATTCAGGGCATAGCAATATTTCTTGGGATTAATATTAATAAGAGCCTCCTGCCCGCTGCTCTCCATCCCCCCGAGCTGAGCCCGAGGGAGGCAGCCGGGACCCGGTGGGGTACCAGGCCTCCCGCCTTCCAGTGCGAGGCGATGGCGTCTCTTCATCCCAGCCATTTTGCAAGCAATAAACAGGTTGGGTTTTTATTTGGGGTTATTTAGATCTTGTTACTTTCTCCCGTGCCGCAGCTCGTTAACGGAAAAGCCGTTTCACTGGCTCTCCGGGTGAGGGCTGCGTGCTGCTGGGGCCGGCGGTGCTGCAGAGGGATGCTCGGCACATAGTGCGGCAGGGCAGGGATCTGCCTGCGGAGATGGAAGTGATCCCAAATAGAAGGGACCCCAAATCTCTTGCTTTTTTCCCCTTTTATTCATTAAACAGGAGCCCTCTGGCAGTTCAGACTCTCCTGGAGGTCCAGGATGCGGAGGCGCCCACCCAGGACTGAGCAGGCGACCGTGGGGCTGCCAAATTGAAAGGCTGAGGTTGTTATTTTTGGGATGGATTTTAAGATTCATCCCCCACCTGGTGCTGAGTGCGGGTCCTGCCTCCGCCGCTGGAAGAGACGGGCGAGAAACCTCCGCGAACAAAGGAGAGGATGTGGGAGCCCGCAGCGAAAGAGCTTTATTGGCACGGCACGACCCGACGGGATCCTTGCGGCATCCGCACCAGCCGGGCTGCAAGCCCAGGGAGGGCTGCCCCGAAATACCTGCAGCACCCCGGGGGGGGGAGTTGGGGTGCAAAGACGTGTTCCAGGGACCCCGAGCCGCTGTCAATGCTCCCACGGGCACCATCCCAGAGGCGAGGGTCTGCGCGCAGGGCTGCAAAGAGAGATGGATGCTCCCCCCCACGCCATCATCAAAGGGCCCCCCCCAGCCTGGGCGCAGCTCTGCAGCCGCCCCATGGGGTGGGGGGGACCGTGCCCTCCAGTAAGGCCTGCGAGGCACCTGCTGGGAGTACTGGGACGGTCAATGGGTCGGTCATGGAGGGATGCGGGGCAGGTTGGCCTCCAGCTGCGAAGAGAAGGGAAGGGATGGGAGGAGGGATGGGAGGAGGGATGGGAGAAGGGATGGGAGAAGGGATGGGAGAAGGGATGGGAGAAGGGATGGGAGGTGAAGGGCAGGGGTGGGTGACGATGAGCTCCCAGGCACCCCTCTGGCTAAAAAGGTGGAGAAAGAAAAATGAAATAAAATAAAATGAAATAATAATAATAATAATAAAGCGTGAAAAAGGAAGGGAAAATTAAAAAGGGGGGGTGGTGGCGGAGCAGCCCCAGGGCTGCAGGCAGCTCTGTGGGGGCACCCGCTCCGCCTTAGGCCGCGGGGTCGCAGCATCCCTCCTTGTGTCCCCCCCCCTCCTCCCGCCGCCCCGGGCTTCCAGCTTCTTGAATTTTATTTTATTTTCGGAATA
>VFFE01009010.1:139384-182628 GCA_008921705.1 Burhinus oedicnemus | reverse complement strand
AAAAAAAATCCCAATTCTTTCTCCTCTGCCCCTGTTTTCATCCCCTCCCCTCTCCCGCTGTGTGGCGAGGACGCAGCCATGAGGCAGAAGACGACGATTATATCATAACGTAATTCTTAGATGAAAAATGTCATAACCATTTGTCACCAAATGCCCCGCGCACCGAGACGAAGCAAACAGTATGAGACTGACAGGGCTGATGAAAAACAGCACTTAAGCTAATTTTTTTCTGCTAAACTCTGTTGTGCACTATGCAAATATGATTGCGAAAGTGGGACATTATCAACACTTTAACGCTAGTTAACTTTCGGAGATGATACTCGGAGCAATCAACATAAACTTAGCATACAGTAACTTAAATAACAAAAATGTTCCACCGGCTCGGCGCTGACATTTGGTTCCAGCCGGTGTAACGCCGTGTGATGGATTGCGCCGTGCCTGCGAACAAATTAAAAATACATTGCTTCACATCACTTGTGGCAGTAGCGAAGAGGAACTGGTTTTAAACCGGAATAACAATAATAGCAATTATATACCAATCTGGCCTGAATCATCTCGCCCGGCTAGCAGTTATTGATTATTAATAGGATAATATTTGCACCCGCCCGCCTTAGACCGCATCCCTCATCCCGCTGGCTCCTGCGCCAGCGCACAGCAAGAACCGACCCACTCCTGACAAATTCACGGTCCGGCGGCGGGCATTTGCCAGCTCTTAGATTTGTCAAGGTCCTCAACAGCCTGTTTTTTTCC
Source organism: Burhinus oedicnemus (assembly GCA_008921705.1). Classification (NCBI taxonomy): domain Eukaryota; kingdom Metazoa; phylum Chordata; class Aves; order Charadriiformes; family Burhinidae; genus Burhinus; species Burhinus oedicnemus. Next base: position 181,878 of record VFFE01009010.1, on the reverse strand, counting down.
CTAAAGGTCCAATTCCTAATGCCACGCAGTCACGTGAGAATCGCAGCTTTCCTTTCCTTCCCGCAACCCCCCCCCCACCGGAAAATAAATGTCTCTTTATCCATGAGAGCGACGCATTGCGAACCCTAAAGGTCATCCTCCCAATGAAAGGAAGAATAACCTGCAATTTGCTATTTTTAAAAGCTCACGGTGGTGGGAGAGGTGGCGTATGAAAAGATGAACTGATTTACAGGAGAGGACGGGGCGCGCATCTCCCTCGTTAGCATTCGCCCCATTCCCCGCAGCAACGGGGAATAATAATAATACCTTAATACCTCCCAGCAGGGCTCAAAGGAGCTGGAAAAATAGGATTTAGGGTGTGAGCCCGGGGAAGGGGGGGAAAAAAACCCAACCCCGCGCTGCAGCTGAACCCACAGAGAAAAAGTTGAAGCAGAATTTTATGTCGCGGTGTTATTGATTGGGATGTTAACAAACCCAGAGCGCGGGGAGAGGAGGGAGGTTGGACGGCAGCCAGCTGCCGCTGCCGGTCCAGGCCTGGAAGGATGCCTGCTCCGATACGGCAAAAGCCACTCCCCGTCCTAGGTCTTCCCAGGGCTTCTTCAAAAACGTTAATTAAGACTCGCACACTGAGTAAAGTATGGAGAATTAGCCCTATTTTGCATATGCAGAATTGAGGCGCGGGGAGGAGAAGCACCTTAATGAGGGCAGCCCAGGGAGCCCACCGAGAATTGAGTCCCATCTCCACGGTCTGAGCCCTCCTCTTTGACCGTGCCTCGTCTGGTCTTCTCCTCAACCAAACCACAGGCGATCCTATCGAGTTCATTAATGAAACTCAACAATTCATAGCAAGTGTTATAGATAGGAGGAACAAACGGCACCTTTTCCAAAATTCAGGAGACATGCAGGGACCGGAGAGATGAGCAGAGCACCAGTCTACCGTGGGAGGTCTGGCCAAGGAAATAATTATATCCAAGGAAAAGTCTTCTTTCTTGTCTCAAGGGATGGCTGGCTGCAGAGATCCACCAAAGCGTAGGGTTTTGCCCCTTTTTGAGACTAGGGAAGGCACTTTGTGGATGAAGAAGCCAAGAAGGACACTACTGGATTTGGTGGATCAGGTCTGAATTTACGCCAGCCCCATGGAGCATGGGCTAGGCTTGCTGCTGACAGCATCACACCAGAGAGCAGAGAAATCCCTAGCTAGACCCTTCTGCGTGACTTAATTTATTAAAAAATAATAAAATGCGCTTCAGCTCTTTGATGGAAGGGAAGGGCAAGGCTCACACATCACCCAGGTCTCTCTGCTCATGGTGGGGTGGGATTCACCTCTCCAAACTTCAACTGGTTTGTTGCCCAGTGCCAAGACCTGCTCTGAGGCGGCTCTGAAGCTGGTAGCAATTTGGGGGCACCAAGGAAAGGCTGAGACTGTGCATACCTCTCACGGTCACAGCTCCCCCACCCCAAAGACATGGCCTCATGGCCAAGGACAGAAGCTCCGGCACAGCTTTATTGATTAGTGAATGCATAGTTAAAGTCTACAATTTATCCCAAAGGGTCTGCAAATCTGTTCTAGTCCTGGCCAGAGTGAACGAGAGATGGGAAACAGAGTGGTCCAGCTTTTTCGGGTCCCAGATGGGGCGTTTTTGGTTCATTAGCCTGTGCTGTTCCAGCAGCTCAGCTTGATGCTTTACTCTCTTTCAGCTCCTATACTCTGCTGGAAGAGCATCACCAAGGTGGTCATCGAAGCCAGGGTCTTGCAACCCCCAAGGTACTCCCAAGGCAGCTCTTTCCACCTTCCCCCATGTGCAGGGTCTCCCTGGGCTTCACCCACCTTCAGCTCTGTACTTCCGAAGGGATGTCTGAGCTTAGGAACACCACCTCACCATGGCAGAAAGCCACTTTCTGTAGCCGTGGCTGCTCTGGAGGGGAGCTGAGGTCAGCCAGCACGTTGCTGTTTGACCAGAGAGCTCTCCTCGTTCTCACCCAACGCAAAGGCACTTCACCGCTGAATTTCTGAAGCTGTAGCAAGCCCAGTCCTAGTCCCCATCTGCCTCTCACGGCCATCAGCAAGTCCTGGAATGAGAGCATAAATGCACTTGTTCTGCCTTCCCGAGTGCAAGGAAACTGTCTCAACAAAGAGGATGAAATATTTCTCGTGGCTTTCGGTAAATGAAGGCAGAGAAAGCAGGGCAGACGGCAGCTACTTGAACCACTCCACCCGGCGATTCGTAGGCTACAAGAGCTTTGCGGGGCTTCAGGGACAAGGTTTTTCTGCCGCGGATGAACCCGCTTCTTTATCATCTCTGCCCAGATTCCCTTTTCTGCTCTTCCAGCCCCGGGTTTCATAACAAATAACGGCCGGGTCTGTGAAGGGTGAGCAAGAACAGCCCCCCAGGGCCTCTTGCTGTGCTCCCCGTTGTGTCCCCAAAATCCACATCCCTCTCTGTGATGGATTTTTGTGTTGCCAGCAGCAGCGGGGTGCAGGGGACCACCACCACTAACCTCCAATATCAGGAGTTGTGTTATTGGGGGGTGTCTCAGACCACATTTTCAATAAGGCAGAGATTTGGGCATGATGGAGCTGTCCTCCACCAAAGTGACGTCCCCCCAAAGAACCTCTTTTTTTCAAAGTCCCTTTCCACACTTGAAATGGAGGCCAAGAAAATGTCCCAATCGCTGTCACATCATCTCAAATCACTGCAGGGTTTTGGTTTTTTTTTTCACTTGGAGTGACCGGCATCAGCTCTCGTCCTGTGTTTTATACATGGTCAGCAAGAGACAATCTCTTTCATAATAGGGCAGCAGCACATCCAATTAAACTGGCAAACAATATTACATTTTCCTATTACTTTGTGGAGAACATCCTTTCTGGTAAAGAGATGCCCAGAGGTTATAGAAATTTTAAGGATTTCTTTTTCAAACTCTTACGCGGCTGAATCTGTGATCTCAATTTGAATTAGCTGGTACCTGCTGTTTGGGCTGTTTGTTGTTAGGTGTCACCAGCGACGGCGATACCAGAAAAGCTGTAACACAATAGACTCAAAAGGATCTGAGGTCAAGGGCAATGAAGTTTAAAATATAATCTCTTCTTGCTTGGAGATATTTTTGCACATATATATCCTGAAAAGAAAACTCAGAAGAATAATGCTTTCAAATGCAATCTGAAGAAAGTCACAGGGAAAAAGGCAATATATTTTGTAATGAATTCGTTTAAGCAACTCAGGTGATATTGTTGATTTGCTGCTCCCTGGATTGTAATTTATTAGAAATTGCTTCTGATGTTTACAGGATGCATAAAGAGTAGTTCAATGTAAATAAGCTGCTGCTGTATGTTTAAGTGTCCCTTCTGGTGAATTAAATAACTTTGTGAAAAGACTTCTTGCATATATTTATTCCACTTCCTACTTCAATGTCATCTCGGCTCAATTAACCGGAGAAGAAAAACCAGATCGCACGCGAATATTTTACCATTCTTGACGGACCTGCACTTCGATACGGTTTGGAAACCCCCAAATCGCCCTGTGTGCTCTGCTGCCCTGCTCACCCCCTTAACGTTATCACCCCGGGCACCTGGGCGCTGCTTTTTTCAGGGGCGAGATGCCACCACGTGAAGCAGAAATGGTCCCTCCCTCGACCACTGCGCCAGCACGGAAGTGCTGAGCCCAGCAGAGGAAAAGCTTCTGCTGTCGCCGAATGGGGAGGGGGCGGGAATCACGGCCCCTGGCCTCCGCAAGACAGAGCATGCGATATTATTCAAGAGTCACCTTTTCAGCGGAGTGATTTGCTTCGTATGAGGATTGCTTTCAACGGAGAAATAAATCTGGAAATCTATATACAACGGTCTCCAATTGATCAGACAAATCTTGCGTAGCCAAGGCTAATCAGAAGGAGTTGTAATGCACAGATTCCTTAAAGCATCTTAAAATTAATGGCAGGATCTATCCCAGAGCTATAATTTTTTTTCAGAGTGCTTAAAGGGGGTTATGCAGACATAATTCAGCTGGATTGAACAGTCTAATCTGAGATTTACATGATTGGTAATGCTTACTTCTCTGGTAATCAATTCCAGCAGTGCAAGAAGGAGCTCTGAGACGCGCAACCTTGGTGTGAAGTACATTAATTCTTTCTAACAGGTTTATTCCTCCACCATTTGTTTGTTGAGCGCGATTTCGCATTACACCCCTTACAGACAAACCCAACACAGCAGATCTGTTTATTGAACTGATTTACAGCCAAACTTTAAATACCGGCACTTGCTTCTGCTATTAACTGTGCCCTCCCGTTAATGCAGAAACACCTTGCAAGCCCCCAGCCAGCTTTTATAGCACGACATCCCATTTTTCTCCTGGCAACGGTGCCAGTTTCCTCAAGCAAGGCCTTGGTCTGGTCTACTCAATACGGTGATCATCCTCCTTTTGGCACCGAGCCTCAGCACAAGCCGTATATCCCTTCTGGTCTTCAAAACATAGATTTTTTGACTTATTTTCCAGTGTCACTGCAATATCCCAGAAAGCCCTTTAGCAAACGTGGCATCCTCCCTTCTTCAGGGCAGCGCGTGTTTAACTTTCTCCTCGTGCGCGTATGGGAAGCTGAATTTGCTGGGGCTGGTCTCCTGTGCTGCAACCTCACCGTGCTCACTGCTCAACCCAGATGCAAATCCATGGAGGTGTTTATGTCTCCACCATGGTTCCTAGCACGCAGGAGCAGAAATTTAACTGCATGCCATGTGAGCCTCACTCCGGAGATGTAGGTGGCACGTCTTGTGCTCCTCCGTGAGACTAGACTTTGGTGGTCACTCACATAAACAAGTGAATTTTTTAAGCATCTCAGGCTCCTAGTTGTGGTGTTCCGTGGTAGTGGTGAGTCTCTCAGCACCTTCTGACCTTGAAATGTTTGGGTTTTAAAAAATAAGTATTTGTCCTAGCTCTGTTGTTTTCATTCAAGGTGACTTAAACCATTCTTCCTGACACCAGATATGGTCAGGAGGTTTTACTCTGTACTGACAGTGTAAAAGGGACTTAAACGAGGACTAAGCCAGGGCTGGATCCAGCTGTGAGCACAACCTCATCTGTAGGGGTGTAGCAGTGCTGGGCCCGCATGGGGCAGGGAGATGGAAACACCTTTCTTACCCTGAGGCTGGACCATGGTCGCGAGCTCATGGGAAAGGCTCTTTATAGTCCATATTTTAATGAGTACATTCATAGAATCATAGAATAGTTTGGGTGGGAAGGGACTTTTAAAGGCCATCTAGTCCAACCCCCCTGCCATGAGCAGGGACATCTTCAACTAGACCAGGTTGCTCAGAGCCCCATCCAACCTGGCCTGGAATGTTTCCAGGGATGGGGCATCCACCACCTCTCTGGGCAACCTGGGCCAGGGTCTCACCACCCTCAGCGTAAAGCATTTCTTCCTTCTATCTAGTCTGAATCTCCCCTCTTTTAGTTTAAGTTTACATTATTATCCCCATCTTTTGCTAATGTTTTTTTTTTTTTTGCCAGTGGCTCCATCTTCTTCCCACTGGCAGAAGCACCATGAGACGCAGGACATGGCTGTGGAGTCTGTGAACTTTCTTGCGAGACTTGCATTTTCTTTTGAAGTCACAGCTTTTTGTCATCCCTTCCTAGAGCTTCCCTTCTGAGGGTGGTGATGGTGAGGGAGCAGCTGGTCGGAGAAGAGCATCATGTGCAGAGCACTCTGCGACAAGGCAAATGCTCCTTTGCTCCGGGCTTTTGTGCATGACGCAAAAGAGAAAAAAATAATAATTTCCACCCTGTTAGCAGATGCAGCCGAAGCTGGTTTTGTTCTGATCTGTCCCCATTCAGGTATTACAGAGGGGGATGCATGGATGTGACGGGGCTGACTTGTCACCGGGCTCCCACAAGTTCAGGTTTGAGGGTGTGAATGCAAACCGGACTCCCCTACTCAGTGGTCAGGACATGTCTTCATTTTAAAGAATGATCTAAAACAGTAAAATTCAGACAACAAGCTCAAAAATCTCACCCTGCTTATGCAGTTAAAATCTTCTTTGGTATTCTGGCTTCCTGGCTGGGATTTCCATCCCCAGGAGGTGTTTCAGGAGCAGGCCCATGGCACAGTTTGCAAGTTGGACTAGAAGCATGCATGTGCTCCAGGAGGAGTGTGGCAGGGGGGTGGTGTAACGAAAAGAGAGATTGCAAGGTGGCGATGGGGGAAAACACTGAAAATATGGAAAATGGGGAAAACAATACTAAACTAGAAGAAAGCATAAAGTCACATGAGTATCATCTGGCATCTCCTCTTCTGCTGGCCCAGCAGGAATGGCAACATGGCTGGGCATGCTCTGCACAGGAGTGGGCAAGTTTGGTTTGGTTGGGACAATGTGCCAAGGGCTTTGGGTTCGCTTTGGGTTCACGATGGGTTAAGAGCAGGTGGATGAGCAGCTCTCCCCGCTCCACTGATCCAGGGGAATTCATTATGCCTGGGAAGCTCGATCACGTCGGAGTTTGAAATGATGCTAAAAAGACATCATGGGGTTTCCTGGTGATTGTCCCCCATAGTTCCAGATCAGCTGAATTCAAAGAAGCCCCCTCATAGCTACAAAGCTTTAAGCTCTGCTTCGGGTCATCTGGAAATCGAAATCTCTTTTCTTTCTGCCTCTTCCAGCCTCTGTGGCCATATGCTGAGTTTGGCTGTCAGAATTCAATCACCAGTGCTCGTTCCTGAAGCAGAAGAGACTCTAATTTATTCTTCCTTCTGTATCTAGGCAAAGAGATGTTTGCGACACAAGCTGAGTTAGAATTAGACTTGTTCATATTTTCATTTTTCTGAACAGAAGCATAATGTTCCTTAGGTTTGATCCTGCAAAATGCTGGTTGCTTTGGCCCTGGTCCATGCCCAGAAGTCATGCATGGTAACTCATAGCATGCCTGGGGGACATTTGCAACGTGCATATAAATTCTGGAAAATACATGATGTGTTGTTAAGGTGAAGCAGTTCTAGTGCCTGTGCTGGGTCAAAACATGAGCAGGAGCTGTGTCCAACCAAGGAAGGACCATGCCCATGAACAGGGTTGTGCTTGTGGAAGAAGGAACGCCAAAGTCAATCAAGTGAACGGTGAAGAAAGAGGAAAGATGGCATTTGCCACTGTTGATGCTAATGAGCTTACACAACCTCGTTCATCTGAAATTAGTGCTCTTTTGTGACTTTGTAAATGACTTGTCGTGACACAGAAAGGAAAAGTGGTGCCCTCCCGACAGGATGGGGACATGCGTTTGGACCTTGTTGTCTCTCCAGGTCCTCATCTTCTGTGCGCAGCACTTCTCCCGCTAATGCAGCCATGTTTAATGGCAAGAGGCATCATCTTTTTGCAGGTCAGGTGCTTGTAGGACCTCTTGGATTTGGGTTTTCTGGATTCTCTGATGGGACAGGAGAGAAAAAAGCAGATAGGAGATTAGAAAGGGAAGGAGCTCATTAGCGGACAGAGTGCTGCTGCTCTCTCCTTTCTTCTAAAGCCTGATGAATGCCACAAATAGAAGTAAATCAGAAATGAGCTCTGGAGAGCTGTGAATACCTTGGAGTTAGACTGGGATCCTGCTGTCCCGCAGCCGAGCTGTGGCACCGTGGAGCACGGACCTGCAAATGAAGGCTCCCCCGCTACGCTGTGCTGGTTCAGCTGAGCTGAGTGCGTCAGCAGACAGCACGGAGAGTTTAATATTTATATCATCTTTTGACCAGTAATATATTCAGCCTATTTTTTAAGCTGCATGGCTCTGCACGGAGGGACATCTCATGTCTCTGAGCCCTATGGAAAGCTCCTGGTCCCTGGAGGCAGCTGGAAAAACTTTGCAGCTGGTGGCCAGACTTGAAGGAGAAGGTTTTCAACCTTGCTTGGGTTTTCCAGCAGCTGGGAGGACACCCAGAGCTGGGGGTGGGATATTGCCTGGGTCACGGGGTGGGAGGGGACATGGCATTGAGTTCCGGGTATGGGATGCCTGGGAATGGCATGGGCTCTGCCAGGGTGGGATCGGCTGCAATTGCATTAGGTGTGTTCACTTAAGTTTGCTCTGGTTTAGGTTATCTTGGGAAGTGCTTTCACTGTTGCTTTAGGAGGAAGTTCTTCCAGCAGCAGTTCTCAACCACAGGTCAGTTTATTTACACGAAGAAGGATTTGGATAATGAGAAAACACCATTGTGAGCCCAAATAAGCATCTAATCAGGTTTTTAAAGCAGGAAATGACTTTCCAGCAAACAAACTAGTTAAAATTCAGGGTCTAATGAGAGACCAGAAGGAAAATCTATAGCAAGAGGAGCTGAAACCTGTCTTGTTTGGATTATGTGATTAGAAGTTTTACTATTTTCAGTATCACTAATGTGAAAAAGTAAGCAATGTCAGCAGAAAATTAGTCAACGTGGGAGGAAAATTTGGTGAGCGTTTTGGGTTTTATTTCTGCATTGGAAATCAGTTGTTAGCTGAAAAACACACAGGGAAATTCAAGCAGTTGATGCTTCACTTCTTCTGTCGCATGCAGAGCTGGTAGAAATCAGTGGCGTTTTGGAAAGGAATTTGCGTGGGACATGACAGCAGTTCCTTTTACATGAATCCTGATCTCCAAATACAGATTTGGTTTTTTATAATTGAAGTTTTGGGGGCCTGAGGATTGTTCATAAATAAGTATGTGAAAGAGAAGTGGCTGGTAATGAGGAGGCTTTGCTTCACATCCCCAAACAAGCTTCACCTAGATGAGGTTTGTGCCTACACGGGTCTTTACAAGTGCCCGCGCATTATTTGAAATGTAAATAAGATAACCCCGACTGCCCAGATTGCTAACGGGAGGGTGAGAGCACTCTGTGAGATGCCCAAATTCAGGGCTAAGCCAGAAGACGTGAGTGCAGGTCTCCCGGCTTTCTGTCTCATGACATCCCACCCAGCATGCAGGAAAGGGTAAGAGACTTGGAGGTTGCTTTCCAAATGAGAAGTCACCCCATTTTTACCTCCGTGTAACCTGCGTAGCAGCTGATGTGACTGAGCTGAAACCAGGCCCCCGCCAATTTTGAGGAAAGCTGATGCAACAGGAACAGATCTAACCTGAAATGCAATAATAGGCTAGGATGGGTTTTGAGATCAGAGAGCCTGATTCGTGTTTATACTTAATTCTTTCCCATCACAGTAACAATGTAAAACAGCCTTAAAATGACTATGCCATATCAAATTCTTCCCTTATTTCCCCAGTGGTGCAGAGGTCTCTAAGCACAAGACCCGTGAGTGGCTGTGTTGAGCAAGGGCTAAAGAAGAGCCGGGTGATTTAGACTTTATCTCTGAAATAGTATTTCAATGCATCACCCCGAACGAACCGCTGCCGGAGCTGCCGACGGGTCAGTGATTTCCTCAGCAAACCTCAGAAACAGGTGAGACATTGGGCAGGGCTTGGAGCAGCATTCAGCCAAACTTTTAAAATAGCAATCCCCGTAATAGGATTAAACGGGGCCAACCAATTGGGGCAAAAGCTTGAAGAGATTATGCGAGGCATGCGAGAGGAAGGATTAGCGGGAGATACAACAAAAACGGAAGCCAGGAGAGTGCACTTAGTGCTAAGGGCAAGTGGAGCCACGCGCCGTGCAGGCTTGGGGTTAATTAACCTCTCCACCTCTGCTCCAGGACAGCTGGGACTCACCCTCTACATCCATGAGAATGGTTCCTGCGTTGTGCCTTCGAGATGTCCCATCTTCACTTGGACACCAGCTCGTGTCCTACACTGGTACTGACATGGTCCGGGGCTCCTGGGGCTGATGGCCGCTGGGAGCATGGACAGCTATCTGCACCAAAAATATCTTGTTTAAGACCACTTTCCTTTGCTGTGTGGTAGCCATGGTGAGTGTTGTCCCAACTACTCTTAGCTTTCTCGTCCCAAAATGCCCTGACAGATGTGACAGCAAATTTAGGCACCAAAAATCATCACCTGAGTGTGCCCCAGATTCATCCTTTTGCTTCCCTTTTGCCTTCTGAAAAATGAATCTGTTAATGTATCTGTTCCCCGCATGATACTCTTAAAAAACTGGGTGGAAAATATCTTTTCATAGAATCATAGAATGATTAGAGTTGGAAGGGACCTTCAAGACCATCTAGTTCCAACCCCCTGCCATGGGCAGGGACACCTCCCACTAGACCAGGTTGCTCCAAGCCCCGTCCAACCTGGCCTTGAACACCTCCAGGGATGGGGCAGCCACAGCTTCTCTGGGCAACCTGCGCCAGGGTCTCACCACCCTCAGAGTCCACAGTTTCTTCCTGACATCTAATCTAAATCTCCCCTCTTCCAGTTTAAAACCATTACCCCTCATCTCATCTCATCTCTTTTCCCCAGCCACCCTCACGAGATGGTGGTATCCATAGTGGAATAATCTCAGACCTGTGAATTTACATTCTCTCATGGTTATGTTTTAGCCACGGACACTGAACTTGAGTAAGAAATGTGAGAGTGTCCTACCTGCTGCATAGGTTGTGCTTTCATGGAATCACAGAATAGAACCCTAGAATTGTTTAGGTTGGAAAAGACCTGTAAGATCACCCAGTCCAACCATTGACCCTACTCTACCAGGGCTGCCACTAAACCATGTCTCTAAGCACCACATCTACACTACTTTTAAATACATCTGGGGATGGTGACTCAACCACCTCCCTGGGCAGCCTGTTCCAATGGTTGAGAACTCTTTCAGGGAAAAATTTTTTCCTAATGTCCAGCCTAAACTTCCCCTGGTGCAACTTGAACCCGTTTCCTCTTGTCCTATTGCTGGGAGAAGGTACCAGCTCCCATCTCACTCCAACCTCCTTTCAGGGAGTTGTAGAGAGCAATAAGGTCTCCCCTCAGCCTTCTCTTCTCCAGACTAAACAATCCTAATTCCTTCAGCTGCTCCTCATAAGACATGTTCTCCAGACCCCTCCAGAGCTTTGTTGCCCTTCTCTGGACACGCTCCAGCACCTCAATGTCCCTCCTAGACTGTGGCGCCCAAAACTGAACACAGGACTCAAGCTGCAGCCTCACCAGCGCTGAGTACAGGGGCACCATCACTTCCCTACTCATGCTGGCCACACTATTCTTGCCACAGGCCAAGATGCCATTGGCCTTCTTGGCTACCTGGGCGCACTGCTGGCTCATGTTGAGCCGACTGTCCACCAGGACCCCCAGATCCTTTTCTGCTGGGCAGCTTTCCAGCCACTCCTCCCCAAGCCTGGAGCGTTGCCTGGGGTTGTTGTGACCCGAGTGCAGGACCCGGCACTTGGCCTTGTTGAACCTCATGCAGTTGGCTTCAGCCCATCCATCCAGTCTGTCCAGATCTCTCTGCAGAGCCTTCCTACCCTCAAGCACATCAACACTCGCACTTAATTTGGTGTCATCTGCAAACATACTGAGGGTGCACTCAATCCCCTCATCCAGATCATCCATAAAGATATTAAACAAGGCTGGCCCCAAAACTGAGCCCTGAGGAACACCGCTTTGATATCACGGTCTTGGCGACTTCACTGATTTAAGCAGGGTGACATCTCAGCTGTTGACAGTCTACACCATCATCCCTCATCAGACTTTTCACCGTACAAATGTGAGGCCACACTGTGTAACTTCAGCCATTATCAAATACTGTTTGTTTCCTGTAGAAGATTTTTGTTTTTGCTCTTGGAAACCACGTGGCAGGAGTCAAGGGCCTCTTTCAAACTTAAGGACTTTTTGGAGTTTCCTGGCTTTGTAACTTGAAATATAGTTTCCAATAAGCAGAAATTCCACTATTTTTATTTTACAGACCAGCTCAGGTGGCCATCCTTCCCACTGAGTTGGGGACAGTGTGCTCCTCTGCCATGCCCCTGAAGACCCCTTTCCGGCGTCCCCAGGGCTGTCAGGGCAGCCTGACTGCAGCCTTCTGCACCCAACCTGCACCAGAACCATCTGATCCTTTCAAAATAATATTTCCCTTTGTTGATCTTAAATGCATCATCTATACGTTTGTCCACTTGACTGGCACCTTGCCGGTGACACAACTGTCATGGTGATGGCTACCTCTTGGCATGCAAAATAGCGAGCAGATACTTTGAAATATCTTTGTTAACAGCAACAACAGCAACGATGGTAGGCATCAAAGTGCTTTACATGAGCGAATTTTAATGACCGATGGAGGAATGCCATGTAGCACTGGGTGTTGGTACTGATCTGTATTCGCTGAACAGGGATCCTGAGCAGAGACACGTGCGTTCGTGTGTGTGAAGTACGTCGAAGTGGTGCGTGACCCTGCACACGGCAAGGTACTGCTGCTGCCGGCACCGGCTCCTGCTACTACCCCTGATGCTGCCGGGGATAGCATCGGATAAAAAGTTGTTGCCTTTCACATACACCTCTTCACCTTTCTTTTCCCAGGAGAATGTACTTGAGACACATCCTTACTGCTGAGCGGCCACAGCTCTCCAAAAATTGTTGGTTACCATGACCCACTGTCATTACCAGCGCTGTCTTTTGCTGTTCTCCAGGTAATTGATGGCTGCTCCGGCACTGGGCTGCACATTTGGAGTGTCACTGACAATGCGGTGCAAAACATTTTCTTTTATCCATTTCATCTCTGGGCCTCTGGTGAGTCTGCCCTTAGATGTTTTTCCAACATAGCTGTTTCCAATGGAAAACGAAATGGTGACATTTACAAGGAACCTCAGCGTGGATGCAGATATAATGGCAGTTTATACGGAATGGTTCCTCCTTTTTTGTGTGTGCGGTGTGCCATCAGTCTAAAGCCTGTTTATACAACACAACTGTTTCTGCTACTGAAAACTGCAGTTTTCTGTCTATAGTGTGCAGTAAACACACTGTGTACAGGGATCAGTGATTATATGTTTATTAACGACATGTGCAACTGGCTCTTAGGCCATTTGGAAATTGGACTTCTACTTCAAACCAGGAGTTCAGGTCTCCACTGGAGAGAAAGATTCGCTTCCAGAGAGCAGTTTTTCTGCCCTACCACAGGGTGGGATGAGTCGACCTCTGGCAGTGCCTGTCTTCTTCTGCACAAGAAAACTTCATTCCACGGGAGGACCTTTGACAACCGCCAGCTTCTTAGGTCATGAGACATTTCTTTTTAGTCCTCCAAAGGAAAACTCAGAACAAATCCATGAGGCCACTTGATACTTTGGGAAAACCCTAGAGAAGCCCTGTACTGGCCAGGTGCTGTAGAGCAGCTACGGGCATGGAGCAAACGCCCAAGGCATCCTGCAGACCCTTAGCCAGCCATCCCGCGCTCGAGCCGACGGGCTTTGAGCATGAAGGGAGCTGCTTCTTGAACTCCTTTGAGCAAATCCACGATCTCTCGTGCACTGAGCTATCCCTCTGTCATCCTCCCAGGCAGCCTGCCTGCAGCAGCCAAGGCAGCTTTACGGGGCTGCTGAGGTCATGTCCGAATATCTGGAGTAATCTCCATGAGTGACGGAGAAGTGCTCTTGCGTCTTGGCAAACAGCTGCAAGGGACAGTTACCGTCGTTTAAGATGTATATCTGATTTCGAACCTCACCTTGTCATGCAAACTGTAAGCAAGACTGAGTCAGCCAAAGTGCTGTCACTAAGATTGCATTTAGTATATATATATATATATATATATATGTGTATAAGATTAATGACCCGAGGCAAAATTCCATGGAAAATATTTATTTTGGTAAAAAAACCCGACGACCCTATTCGCCAATAAAGAGACTAGGGAAAAAGAGAAAGGGAAAGTGCATATGAAAAAACCTCCCAAACTAATCTCTTTCTTGTTTTGTAAAAAAAAGCCTTGAATACCCATTGAAAAAGTGGTATAGAATGATGTATTTTTTTTTGTTTGCTCCCTTTTAAAATTCCTTTGAAAATATATCTTTGAGCATTTCTGACAAGCTCTGAAAATAAACTTAGCCAAACAAAGCTTAAGTCAGTCATCTTTAGAGACATGGGATATGGCAGGATTCCGTCATCTGCACCCAAATTTTTCATTTTTCAGCTAATGCTATTCAGATTCCTATGCTGACCCGTTAATCTAATGCGTGAGCTTCATTCTGCTGCTGAACAGGAGCCGAGTATCACTGCAAGAAGCAGAGGTACCTTTCGATAGCAGGCACAACAATTTATATTCCTCCTAACACATTTTTAACATCTTGCGAAAAGTCACTTATTCAACCTGTTTTCTGCGAGCCCACTCCTCCCTCTTGAATGCAGTCAGGAGTCACAAGATGAGGGATCCAAACCTCAGGTAAACACGTAACGCTGATGAGTTGTGGGAGGTGAAGATGAAGTGGAGTCATACCCGCATGAGGTGCTCTGTGGAGATGGGTGCTGGATCTGCTGCTCCTCAAAGCCTCAGCTGCTCCATCGCTTTTGGGGATAAAAGGACCTCCTGAAGGAAAGAGCTCTGTAGGTGAACACTGATAGCCTTCCTAAGGATGCACTCAAAAAACGTCTATTTGAGGGAAGGGAAGAGCGCTCCAAGAGGTGAGCACCAGCTTTTGGAAGCTCCTGATCTGCTGACTTCCACATCTGGATATCCCGAATCTGTTCAATGTTGGGAGCAGGGGATTTCTTCCTGCCCCAGAGGATATCACAACCAGACACTCTACCCTGGCCCTGCTCACGGCAAGGAAAAAGGGTTTCTGCACCGTGTGGGTCTCCAGCTGCTGGGTTGGGTTGAGGACCACTGGCAGCCTCCACAGCCCATGGCTGTGCTGAATTTCAGAGGGTGATTTCCCCAAGCACTTTGTCGTCTATTGCTGCATTTTCCTTGCAGACAATTAGATAGGGAGGGTCTGTAACATATAATAAGAGCTTGATGAAGGCTGAAGGGCAGTCACGTTTTTACGGACTCTCATTTAAATTTAATTTAAATTGAATTTCAGCATTACTGCATGGCCCATAAGCAAACAGCTCCAGTTGATCCTGCTTCTTGTTTTACCCAAGTCTGAGTTTTAGCCTGAGGCGGCAAGTGGTCCTGGATGACTGGTGGGGTTGCCAACTCTGGTGAAGCTTTGCCAGATCGAGAGCCTCCCATTGCTGCTGACATGTGGGTGATCACACGCAGCTGCGCTGAGACGTTTAGCGGTCCTGTTAAAGCTGGTTCCAGAATAATCTTCTTGGCCAGTCTGGGCTAGGGGCATGAGATGTCACGCAACTCTTCACCTCTCAAGGACCCCCATCTACAAGTTGGCTGAACGTGGATGCAGCTGGTGAGCCCTCGTGAGATGCTGCTGGTTATTTTTGGAGTAATTTTTGAAGGCAGAGCCATGGAAAACTGCTGAGGACTCTTGTTTTGGTCACTGCTGCTGTCCCTTGTTGGCCTCCCCAAGTCCTGCTTTGCATCCACAAATGCTATCCCACATTCAGAAAGCACAATGATGATTTTGACTCTATCAGTGTTGCTTAAAACCCCACAGAGGTGGCTTATGCTGCTCCGTACTAGGTGCAGCTCCTCATCCATGTCTTAGAGGCTTCTTAACTGTTATCCTACAGACTTATCGGTGTAGCCACCCAACATCAGACCTCTTCCACTCCTACTAAAGAAGCGCAATGCAGTCGATGTGGCTAGGAGCTTTCCCTGCAATCAGAGTTTTGTGTACTGATGCTTTATTCCCCCTCCCAAATAATCCTGAAGCACCCTGGACCCACACAACGGTGCAATCTAAGTGGACCGCAGTGCAGTAGACGAGATGTCTCCCCGATTTTTGGCTACCCCTTTACTAGCAAGTCCATGCCTAAACGTGGGAGTCAACTGGCAGAGTCGTGCCATGTCCATATTATCAGAGTCTCCAAAACCAGGTGGACATATCCCAACTGCCTTTTGGGTCTGGCACTTGTCCTGCTGTACTGAGCAAGCCCATGTTCTGCCACTGTAAGATCTCCCAGTGTAGAGGTGGGTTTTGAGGTTTCCATTTATGTCTTGCAGGTGCCGTTCCTGAATTCCTGCACTGTCCCCTACAGCTGGGATTTCTTTCTGTCTTTCTGTCAAAGATGTCTTCAACGCACTTTTCATGTCACTGCTGCCTCTATATATGGTTATATTTCAGACACATCCTCAAATACCAATATAGCAAAAAAGAAGAAAAAAAGGAGCTGAGAAGTTACACATCTCTTAATGGCTCTAAAAACCTTTTTAAAGGACTGCAGTTGGATTTTTTTTTAGTATAAAGCCACTCCTTTGGGACCTACTCTTGGTATAAACTTGTGCTGATACAATCTAACATATGAAATAAATCTAAAGTTGAGGTAATCCTTTTGAGCTCAGTCTCACAATACACTCAGTACCATCCCCACCTGGAACGATTGCGTTTCTTTATTCCACCTCTGGGTGCAATGGAGGATCTTACTGACCCTTTTTATAGGGCTGAACACGATGTTCCCATCTTCATGTTGCTCCTGTTGTGAACCTTGAAGGTGTCTCTGACACTTCACTTTTCTCTCATGAGAAACACAGGCTACAAGATCTTCCTGAACAGCCTCTTCTTATAAATAAATACATCTTTTCACAAAATTTCCTTGAAATGTGGCAAGTAAAGTACTTTCACCTGTTTACTGAAGTGTGTATCATATTATCTGTACCAACATCAATGTATAGCTTACATATAGTAAAAACCTCTCAATATGTATCAAGGGTTTTCTCGGTGTCTTCCGTAACAGTCAAATGAGCCCTGGCACATTTTCAAGTGGAAAGGCCTGATCAACCTAAATGTTAATGCTCGTGTTTCTCCACAAAGCAGCTTGTTTGAATTCAGTGCCACTTGACTACGCTTTTCCATCACCCACAAGCTCGCGTGGGTATGGAACCTCCATCGCCATCGCATCCTGCCTCGGGCAGTTACAAATTGGATGTGAGACCTGAATGGCATGTCCTTGGGACCAGCGTTCATCTCACAGTAGTCTCAGTCAGAAATATTGAATTTGATGGATGTTGGAGCCCGACGGTCATCATGCCCAACATCTCTGGCATGGTTTTGACCTGGGACAAGTAGTGCTGAGCTAAGGGGCTCTGAGCAACCTGATCTAGTTGAAGATGTCCTTGCTTATTGCAGGGGGGGGTGGACTGGATGGCCTTTAAAGGTCCCTTCCAACCCAAACCATTCTGTGATTCTATGAAATAATCCCCAAACCCAGATTAGCATGGATTAGAAATTTCTCTTAATAGTTTGGGTGCAACCACCTTGTTTAGGGGAACAAGGGGGTTTGGCTCTATGGATATGGCTACACCACCCCAGCCACACCGGGACCAGAGAACAGATCCCAACACTGTTTATTTTACCAGGACAAATGTAACCTTAACGCTACCATTACGTGGGCTGGCATCCCAGCCTGTTATTAGAGTAACCATCTTCCAGTGCTATTGTACATTTATTTTATCCTGGGCTGCGGCTGTATTTTCTAAAGCTGCACTGTGAGAAAGTTGTAATTGGACTCTCAAAATTTAATTTAGCGGTTGCCTGGTTGTCGGGCAGTTTTTCTGCCCGTCGTACGCCAGACGTAATCATATTCCATCAGAGGCAGAATAAGCCAGTATGTCCTGCATTACTAAGTGTAGCACAACTTTATTGCCTGCTGGGTTTCCTTGGATTTGGATTTGGTGGTTTGTTTTTTTTTTTTTCCATGACAGATGTACGTATTTGTTTTTGTGACTCTTGTCCGTGGACCTTGGTGTGTTGAGTTATGATGGTACATGAGGAAATGGAGAGAGGATGGTGGAAATAGCAAGACGGAAAGGCCAAGCAGTGGTTTAGGTAAGATAAAACAACAGAGAGCGTCAGCCCTGTGGTTGTCATATCGCTAATAATATATATTCTGCCACAAGTGGGAGAGGGAAGGAGGGGAGTATTTGAGAGGATAGGTGGGAGCTGGTGTTAGAAATGAGTCTGGAGCAGAAACAAAGCAATTTAGTGTCTGTCTGTGTGGATGATCTGCACTTTGCCTGTACTTCTGAGATAAAATCACCTCCAGGGGAGGTGACAGCCCTGGTCGAAGGGGCACATGGTCACCTCCCCTGTCCATGGTGGCTTGTCCGTAGCTGGGCTCCCTGCCCAGTTTGGATCAGCTCGGAGCAGTGGTGAATACCCATCTATCTGCACCCATTTCTGTTGAAACACCCATAGGACCCCAGCAGCCATACAGTGAAGTGGGCTAAGGGGCATTTCCCAAACCTGCACGGACACTTTGAAGCACGGGGAAAACCCACATATTTAGGCTGTTCCTGCTTTTATAATGTAGCTGTGAGTCAAAACAGATAAAACTGAAGGATTAGAAGGAACCACCACAGAACTAGATATGTTCAATGCAAATGCTTTTAAGAAAAAGCCATCTAAAATTAAAGCAAATTAATGGCTATCCCTATTACTGCTTAAATTTATTAATAACCACTGAAATTATGAAGTGACAACCAACAGCATCATTTAAGCCATGATTATTTGTGTGCTGCTGCTGAGGAGCCCGACCCAGGCTTGGGGGAAGTGCTGATCCAGGTTTTGACAAAAAAATTCCCTCTTCTGTGGGTGTAAAGAGCGTATTTTCTCTGGTCACTGATGTCAGCACCATAACACCATTTGGAGATATTCCTGGCTGGAGAGCTGCTGTGAAGTTGGTGGAAGATGCCCAGATCCCTTGGAGAAACTCAGCTGCGGTCCCCTGGCAGCTGCCTGTTCCTGCCCGCGGTCCTCAGTTGACATTATCTCCTGGCTTTGCCTCTGAATGCTTCTCTGTCCTCTTTTGCTCCCCGTTGGAAGCCCTGTCCCTCTGGCAGATTCATGGCATTAAGGGGGTTGTCCCCAGTGGCTGTGCTGCCATCTGTCCCCTCTCCCGCTGGCACAACCCAGACCACCACTACTTTGGGATGGGTTTCCTGAGTGCTTCCAGGGGGTCAGGTTTTCCCTCTAATGACTGTTGAGTCGAGCAAACATCTCTCCTGGTGGGTTGCAAGCACCTGAAAACCATACTCAACCATGGGACAGCCAAGCATCCTGCCTAGTTAAGACACAGCAGACAGAGTGGGGATTCCCCTTTGCTGGAGGGTTTGCTCCAATCTGTTATAAAAATAACTTATTCCGAGATGATCCGGTCCCAGGAGGGAGCAGAAGACCAAATCTCCTGGTTCCTCTTCTGGCTTCATCTTTTATCCATCCCTGTGGCTTTTCTATCCCCTGCCTGCTGCTAATCAGCATTCCTCGCAAAGAGCAGCCGCCAATCTGCCGGCAGTAGTTGGTGCCTGCGGAGGGTGGGGAAGTGGTTGGGGCAATGAAGCGACACCCTCCCGGCAGCTCCTGCCTCCAGCATCACCAAACCGCCCCTTTCCCGAGCTCAAAGATGCCATGGCAAAACCAAATTCAACCTGGTGCTCCGAGCCCCACCTGTAAAAGAAAAGCTGTTTCGTAGCACTTGCATTTTAGGCAGAAAAAAAAGTATTTGTATATGTGTACGTGTGTTTGTGTGTGCGGGCGTGTGTGTATATATAAATACATATATATATTTTCCCTCTGAAGCAACTCGCTTCCCTTTGGGAATAAAGGGGATCTTTAAAAATGCAAAAATTCCTTCCAGACAGTTTGTCATGTCTTACTAGAAACAGCCGACCCTATTAGCAATTTAAATGATGCCTCCTATTAGCATAATTTTTAATGAAGCAGAGCACGTGTTTCCCATTTGTGTTTCCGATGCAGTGGGGAGGAGGCACTCGGACACTCAATGAATGGAGTAGAAATTGGCTTTGAGAAGACAAGGAGTGATGCCACAACCTTTTGACAGTGGCCCAGGGTGGTGCCATGGAATTCAGTGTTCGGGGTGTGTGTGTGTGTTAATGGTCCCCTGTGAAGGCAGTCGGTGGTCTCCACATGGTCATCGTAATGGAGGTGTCCATAGGCAAGGTGTCCTTTTTCAGTGTGACACCACGTAGATGCTTATATCAGGATTAACATTCCACACTCTTGACCCACTCGCATGATTTCTGAGTCCTGGACTTTATTTTAGGTAGTTCTTTGCAAGTGGGTTTGCATTACAATAATTTTCTCCAAATTCTATGTATAATTTGGTGGAAAACCTGCACTGACAGAAAAGGCCCTGGGAATAAACCACCACCGCTGGTGGTCAGTCTGCCAGACTTTTAGATGCAGGTGGAGTGGATGAAGGAGAGGCACTGGTGGGTTGTGTGTGTGCGTGGTTTTGCTCCTAGAGCGGCTGTTGCGAGTTGTGGGACATGCATCCTGAAGGTCTGGGAATTGTTTCTGCAGGGGCTATGGCTGGTGAATAGATGAGCAAAGTCATCTCCGTTGTGCCATCAGCTTCACCAGTGAAAACACAAAAAGGGTTTGGAAAAGGTTGCAAGTTGTCCACTGTTGAATGTGCACAGAGAAACTGTGGCTTTCATTTACATTTTTTTTTTTTGGTTTTGTCCCAAAATCTTGTGAATAGCAGGATTTTTCTTCCCTGTTGTCATTCATAAAGTCTTTGGCAGCTTTTAAACATGATCCAGAAGCTTTCTCAGACCATTGCCCCACAAGCCAAACTGTGCTTGCAATCCCAAATCCTCCCTGCCCACTTGCGAGTCCAAAAGGGGTTAGCAAACCCAGAATGATGAACAGCAATAATTGCTAAATAAAATCACTTGCCACCGCAGATCTGTTATTGTTACTCTGAATTCTTACTTGTTTTACAGCACCCTCATGGCAGTGTGCAGGAAGGGAATGCCAATGGGTTTTCAACTCAATCAAACATCAGCTAAAGCAGGTCTGGGTGTTTTTTTGCTAAAAACTTACATGATTTCTCTAAGATGCAATAGTAACTGGAATTTGCCCATCTTTTTCTCTGTTTTCCCCCTGTTTTTCCCACCTCTCCCTGCCTGCAATGCCGATCCGTTGCACTACGCCAGGTCCTCGCGCACGAGCCATTTGCGACGTTAGAAGGGAAATTGTGCGTGGGCGTGAAATCTTGTGTGCACACATGTTCCACATTTTGTTTGCTTAAAAGCCCGTGCAAAGCTTTTTTTTTTTTTTTTTTTTACCTTAATGGGAAAATCCTCCTGGGAACTGAAGTTACACAGGCAATAACGTGCAACGCAGACCAGTAACCGACCCTTATGGGGAGGACAGAAATGCCCTTGTGCTGGGTCACCCTTTGGGAAAGCAGAAGGTCACTTGGACCAACCTTTCCCCCGTGCCAGCCTCCCCGTCTCGTGCGTGAATGGTCTGCCACGATACGGAAACATCCTCATTAGGATAATAGGCAGATTTCCAGGATCCACTTCTGATTCCCTCGTCTTGGAACAGTCCCAAATATCACAGATGTTTTGACGGCTCTCCCAGAGGGCGGCAGCAGCTCGTCCTCCACTTTCGGCACGTTGAGCCCTGGCATGCCGCGAGCGGCGGGCTGCTGATGTCCTGCGCTGCGCCAGGGACGGAAGCCACTCTGACTCTCCCAGTGAACCCAACACCTTCACCCCAGCAGAACGAGGTCCCAACATGGGGTAGTGTCCAGCTGGGTTTCTCAAAGCCATGTGGCATCCTGGAGACACCGTCTCCAGCCTGGGCATGATGCAGTAGCTTCTAGGGAAAAACACGTCTTTTTAGGACATCCTGCAAGCAAGTGCTGCTTCTTGAGGAGGACCTTGCTTTTAAGAAAGACACAGAGGAGATGAGAAGGACAGATGCAGGTTGATGCCTCCTTTCCACAGGCCAGGAAATTATGTGTAGCAAGGAAAGCACTGAATTGCAGCAGTTTGAACATTAGGGGAAAAAGCAGGGAATAAACCTTCAGCATCAAGGTGGCCTTCAGTATAAGGGTGACCTTCCTCAGTCCACCCCAACGCTGAGCAAATGTAGCTCTGATTTCTATGCTGGGTCCCATCCTGGTGGCTAGAGGATGGGATAGTGAGTTGAGGGACACAAACCCATGTCTCGATTTGTTGGGTAACCTCAGGAAATGATTTCCCTTCCACCTTCCCTCCTATCCTCCCCACCTGCCTCAGAAGAGGCTGCGAAGCTTACTTCACTCAGGATTGCAAAGTGCTTGTGAAAGTTCAAGTGAAAGACGGCACGGAGCTGTTATTGTTGCCGATGTTTTATTTTTCTCTGCCAGTCAATTAAGGGGGAAAACCTGACAATCAGAAGTTATTCATCACGCTACATAACAGCCTCTTGTAGGGTATATCTTCCTTGGGAAGGAAAACATGAGCTGCCTGTTTATGAGAAGACTGGTAATATCAGGCAATGAAAGAGAAGCATCTCTGCACGTTGCCGACCTGGCCCATCTCCCACCTGGTGTCCTCGTTTGTATCTGCTCGAAACGATTGCGAAGTGGGCGCAAAGTGCTGTTCTGGCAGGGAAGCGCTGCTGGCTGGCGCGGTACCGACGTCAATGCAACGGCGAGTCAGACCCCGAATCAGAAACCGTGGGGCTCATCTGCGCTTGTGAGTGAGCTCAGGTGGGACAAGGTGGGCTCTGAAGGGCTCTAACGCCCAGCGTGAAAAACCTGGTGATGGGGAAAGGGAGAAATGTCTCTTCCGCTGCTACGGTGATATGGGGCTTACACAGGTCAAGTCCTTAGCGGCAGGGGTGGAGATATTGTTCATCCTTTTTTTTTCCATTTATTGGAAAGAAGTTCAAAAAAAATCTGGGGCTGCTCAGCATTGCTGTACTTCGTTGATATGCCCCGCTCAATGAGATGCCTGTGGATTTTGTGGCATTGGCAACAAATTCAAAGCCCGAGATACAAATAACAGATAACTGGGAGAACAACCATCCTTAACGCTGCATGTCTTTATTCTGCATGTCTTTGCTGCGTCTTTATTCAAAGCCCTTCACAAATATTGACCAAATAAAGTGCACTGAAGTACCCTGTGAATTAGGTTAGGGAGCTTAGGGTTGCATCTCTAATGCTGTTTGTCCCTACAGGACCATCCATCCCTAGGGCAGCCACTGGGGCAACACTGCTGCTGTTCCTGGGGAGGTATCATACTTGGTCCTCAGGTTGTCCTCTCACCTACACTCTCGTAGCTCCTGGACCTTGAGCTAGTCCTCAGAGAGCTGGTGGTGCATTTATCGAGTGTGCAAGCGACTTGGAAAGTGCCGTGTGATACAGTATGGACCCAGACATAAAGACTCATTGCTACCTTAGGGCTCAAATATAGCTCTTTCCTTACCTTCTCCACATAGCTTTTTCATTTCAAAGAAAGTCTATAACCATTATGGTGGGGAAGTATTCATGAACAGACACGAGATGGGATCCCACATGCTCATGATGAAGAGCCCCTTTCTTAGGGCACCAAACTGAATTAGAATCTGATAGAGAAATTGCACGACAGACCATAATTACTCCAGTTAGAGCTTGGACAGGGCACTGGAGTTAATTCTGTTAATCAAAACATGTGCGCTGGCACCATAAATGATCACAAATAGTAACAAGCCAAACTTGATATCTCTTCTGGAGGATGTTGCCATCAGCAGTGAAGACCTACCCAGGACCACTCAAGCACAGAAGGGAGAAGCCATGTGCAATGTTCGGTGTCAGCCGGAGGTTGCAGACCCCAATGTCATGCAGCCAGGACTTGTAACTGTCTATAGAGGGAGGTACGTCCACCCAACACAGCCCAATGAAATGTCTAAACTCTCTCTTCCTTCTCAGAAGGCCGGCTGTCCTGAAAGGATGAAGCTGTGGCCAACACAGGGATGTCCGTATGTAGCCGCAGAGGCTGAGGAGTTTAGAAAGGACACTCTGCCCAGAAGGGATCTTTAAATTGGAAAATGTCTTTGATATTCATAGTGCTACCTCAGCAATGGTACTGCTCAGTGACTCTGCTGGTACAAATAAATAACAGGAAATAGCTAACAGTTGGAAATGGGGAAGGATTTGTTCTTCACTGTAGCTTGAAACAGTTCCCATTGAAACCAATGTTAAAGTCTTCCTTTTCCCCCCGAGAGACCAAATCAAGTCTCCCATGAAGATTTGGTTTGTACATCCCATTGGTGATGGATAGGCTTGAACTCCAGGGAGTCAAGAGGGAAAATGTGGGATTGTGCCTTGTCTGTGAGTGATCTCCATGAGAACATGGGTTCAGCCTTCATTAATAAACAGGTCTGTGGCAAAGACGTGCCTGCTTCGTGACATCAGTCTCAGGCCAGCCACCACTGCATTACCGGCTTGCTGCTTGTGCCAGGCGGGATGGCACGGTCCCACAGATCCCAGTAAGCCACTGGGAATGCACGGCAGGGTCAGCGTCCTGCCCTGCCACAAAATCCCAAAAGGTCCGGACTGATGTGCTTGGAAATGGCTGTGGTGGTGGCATTCACACTGTCCAACTGAGAGTTTTAGTGCAGGACCACAATGCTTCAGAAGACCTCGCCAGCTGATGGGGATACACCACACCGCCTGTGCCTCCTGGTCCTTCTGTATCCAGGCCTCTGTTGCCTCTCCCGCAAGGTCTGACACAGGGAAGAGCCCTGACTTTACTCCCACAGAAGCTGGGCTGATTTGTTATCCCTGTTAGACTGTCTCCCGTCATCACTTGCACAGAGCTTTGCAGAGACAAGTGTTTTGAGAGCTGGAGTGAATTTCATTTATTTTACTGGCCTCATTTTATCTGCCGGGTGGAGGTCAAGAGGAAATACTCTATTTTATTTTGGATTTTAATTTAGGAATATCTGAGTTATCTTATCTGATTGAAGCTGACCCCTGCAAGGCTGCCTGCTAAATATTTCAGGGAAAGGTGCGAGGTGTCTATCAGCAAGTGAGGATGAAATTCCTTTCTTGGCAGTGAAGTTTTTGTAAACCTCTTCAGCAGAGTTGATCTTACAGCGGAGCGATTACTTATGTAGGGGCTGTAACTAGCACTAGTGGTGCAAGAAAATATTTGTCCTACTGTTATGAGCCCCTGGTTGCTCTCCGCTTTCTCCTGCCGGTTGTTTGCTCCTGCTGTACTGCACCGTCATCTGGAATGCAAAGGGATGGCAATTGGCCTTTTAGTAATATCAGCACATTGTCCAGCATGACCAAGTGCCAGGTCTGATTTGGGCCCATAACATCTTTATTATCATGCAATCTTCCAGAAAATTAATCGCTATCTCTGTTAGTGATAACCCAGACTCTTAAAGAGGAGTATATCCTCCTGGTTGAGATAGTAAACTTACTGGAATAGGGCTTGCCTTTTGCTTTTTTTGCTTCAATGAGATTTAACTTGCACTAAGGAAGATTAGGGTAAATGAGAGTTTAACTTCAGAGGCGGAAAGCTGGGTTTTGACATGAGTTTTGCTTCCTTCCTTCCTTCCTTCCTTCCTTCCTTCCTTCCTTCCATCCATCCATCCATCTTGTCCATCTACAGAAGACAAGTCTCTCAGTGGAGAGAGGACTCCAGGGAGCAAAAGAAGGGCTGGCTCCAACCTCTGCCATTTTTTGGCTAACTCCAACTTCAGAGGAGCGCCCACACTGCAGGTAGCTCTTGCCGGTGGGTTTTGCACTGGGCAGTTTGTTAAAAGCATATGAAATGGCGTTTCAAATGTGCTACAGAGTAAACGTTTTTTTCCTGCTCATTTGTTGCTAGGCTAATGTTGTGAAACAGCAGAATAGGCCATTTGCAATTGTAATGCCGAGCAGTCAAGCACAAGCGTGTTAGCATCTAACGCTGGCTGCAGCGTCTGCAGATTGGCAGCTGGCACTGTAGGTATAGCCCTTAAAGCTTATTAAATTGATTGATCTTTGGAGTTTTAAATCTTTCCTACAGCATCATATTGATGGGCACTCGTGCCTACCAGTTGCTCTGCTGAGATTAATTGGCATGTCTTTGTGGGATCTTAAACTTTGAGCCAAGCCATATGCAATAGTGCCATCTTCACAAGGACCTCTGCTGATCAGAGGGTTGGAGCACCTCTGCTGTGAGGACAGGCTGAGAGAGTTGGGGTTGTTCAGCCTGGAGAAGAGAAGGCTCCAGGGAGACTTTAGAGCCCCTTCCAGTGTCTGAAAGGGGCCTACAAGAAATCTGGAGAGGGACTTTCTACAAGGGCATGGAGTGATTGGACGAGGGGTGATGGCTTCAACTGGAAGAGGGGAGATTTAGATGAGATATTAGGAAGAAATTCTTCACTGTGAGGGTGGTGAGACCCTGGCCCAGGTTGCCCAGAGAAGCTGTGGATGCCCCATCCCTGGAGGTGTTCAAGGCCAGGTTGGACGGGGCTTTGAGCAACCAGATCTAGTGGGAGGTGTCCCTGCCCATGGCAGTGGGGTTGGAACTAGATGATCTTTAAGGTCCCTTCCAACCCAAACCATTCTAGGATTCTGTGATTCTATGATGACCTTTGTAATAAATAAACAAACTAATTTTGTTACAAATTCCTATTGTTGACCTCTTTTGTACAGCCATCAAAAGGGGGAGGGACTGGTTCAGGGCATTTCCATTGACTGTGGATCCAGAACTTTAAACCTCCAAGCCAAAGCTTCAAATTCAGAGCCAAGTCAATGGGAATCAAAATTTGCATTAAGAAATCCTAACTGAACAAAATGTGAGAAAAAAGAGATGGTGAAGAAGTAATTTCTTCGCAGATAAGTGCCCACAGCACCAGACTGCCAGAGGAAAAGCTCTGTGCCAATAACCCATTTTCTGCAAGGCTTTCCTAACTTTAAACAAATCCCAGTTGGAGATCCATCCAAACCCGACAGCTTCGTGGGATATGGTGTGTTGGTGCCTCTCCTTGGATGAAGCAAGCGTGCACCAACTTACAGCTGGCAGTGAGCCTCTATGATGGTGGTGCTCCAGAACACGTGTTGTCCCGTATCTTGCCATGAGAGGACCTCAGGTCTTAAAGTTTGACCTACATTTATTTTTCTTGCTGCTGCAATATAATAATGCCCTTAAGAGGATGTCCCTGTATTCTCTGGATTTCCAACCTTTATGTTTTGGGAGCTTGTTAAGCTTTTTAAGAACCACAGGTACATATTGTCTTGTTCCTCAGCAAAGGGAACTTATTTCTCTTTATTTTTCTTGTTCCACTCTGCTGTGGCCCAGGAAGAGGAAATTCACTGGGGTCTTACAAGGTTTACATGGGGTTTCCCTGGCACTGCGGTTTGGAGAAGCAATGGGAGGATTCAGCAGCCCCATCCAAAAGTGCTATGCTGTTCATGGAGGGGACAGTACTTGGATTTATTGTCCTGTGCAAACTGCTTGGCAGGAGCACTACTTCTCCTCCACAAGGATGGTGGGAGGCACATCGTCTTCCTCTCCGCATAGTTGCTGGCGAAGCCGTGAAATTAATGTGACCATATGGAAGTAGGCTGCAGATCTTGACTATCTAACACACTCCAGTTTCCAAAATCATGCTCCTGACACAACGGAACCATAGGCTGCTCCAAACCCAAGGCTTATGGCAAAAAGACAATTTTGTTCCTCTACATCAACCAAGGTACTCTTAGGTGTGAAAGATAAAGGTCTCTAGCAATTTATAACTGCTAATGTTCTGGCCCTGAAATGATCATGTAAGACATTTTATTTTCTGTTTATTCATCCTGACTTGAAGTGAATCAACTTCTGAGCTCACACCATGTGACGGTGGCAGTGGCGCATGTGTTTTCTGTGCCAGGAGAGAGTATCCAGGCAACTAGACCAGATATCAAAATCTCGTCAGATTTTTCCCACCCTGTATTTTGTCTGTCTTACGGCCCTTATTACCACTGAATTTAGGACCCATTGAGCTCTAATGAATTTAATCTCACAGCTGCCTTTTGCAGGCAGAGCAATGCCTCCATTCTGCAGACGGAGATTGGAGGGCCGTGTAGGAACCTTGGCTGAAGTAGGGATTGAAGTAGGATGTCCCAGGTCAATAACGAGTAACAGAGACCATTGTTTAAAGCTGGGAAGTTCTGAGTGTGAGGGATTCACACCAAGAAAAGGAATCTTAACAATCAGGTGGTGTTGTCTTACTGGACTGTAGAAAAATTTGGGCTGGAAGGGGCCTTAGGAAATCTCCGGCCCAACCTTCTCCTCAAAGCAGGGTCAGCCCTGGATTTAGACCAGGTTGGTCATCCAGCTGGGTCTTGAAAACGTCCAAGGACAGAGACTGCACAACCGTAACCAGCTCCACTGTTTGTGCCCTTTGCCCGCAGTCTGAAGCCCTTCTGCATCCTTCTGCCGAGCCCAGTAAGTCCCCACAAGTATAACCTGAGAGAAGGACCAAACTCACTGGACGGAGGTTACTGCTTTTTTCTGCTGAAACCAATGAGTTCTAGTGCCAGTAACAAAACATGGATCCCTGCATATGAGTTAGAAGTGGGATCTGATCTACCTAACGTAGGCACTCTAGCTACACCTAAATTTTGCTCCTGTCCTGAAACATATGCACTTGTTACCTGCTCAGGGCAGAGAGGCAGGTACTCTGAAGACCTCTGCAAGAGGACCCTCAGACTGTCCATAGCTTCTCTGCACTTGTCACCCATCCCTGGGCAGGAAAACCAGATCAATTCCCCTGTCATTGTGATTCCTCCCCTGTGAGTGAGAAGCAAAAACTGAATCCTACGGCATCAACTTTTCATGCTTATCCTTTTTGTTCCTGCTTTTTGTTCAGCACTTCATTGCCAAGAGGAGAAATTGAGGAAGACAGGCATCATTTCTTGTATGACCAAACCACCAGAATGAAAACGGAATACCTGACTTTTTTTTTTCCCCCCGTGTCATTAGGAATATGGAAGTCAGTCATGGACATTGTCATGGCAGAACGGTGGCTGGATACTGAACTAAACTAGACCTTACATAAGTGTGGAATTTTGAGGCCTGAGAATTATTTGTTATGTTGCAGAGATTCATCTCCCTCTCTGACCCTATTAGGAAAAAAAGAAAGTTTCTTTTATTTTAAGTTAAAAAAAGTGTTGTTGATGACCCAACAATTTCAAAATGATTCCTGGGGGAGAAATCAGGAAAATCATATGCATTTTTAATTCCTTGTCATTTTAGTTTAATGTCCTCAGGTTTTATTTCTTTAGCAATTTTTCTTAAATGCGCTTATTCCAAAGCCTATGTCCTAATTAAAAAGCACAGTGCCCTGAAATAAGAGATGGCATGCATGAGTGTCCTAAATAAGGAAAAATAAATAAATAAAGGACCTGTTAAATTTTCTACATAATGTCCATGAATGAGGAAGCATCCCCCTCTTCCTTTTTGACCTATGGATATCATTAATATGGACTGTTCCAGCACAATGAACTGGAAAGAATGGTAATATTTTTAATTTCCTCTCTTCGGCAGAAATAGTTGCTTTACCATATTAATGTCCGCATGGGTAATACACTGGCTTCTAGCTGACACGAAACGGGACTTTATCTTGGATTTTGTGGGTACGTCAGAACAGAGTCTGATTACTTCGGGAAACAATATTCATGCCGCAAATTCTAATGAGTCTTCCAGAAACGACTCGTGGAGGCTCTTCCCAAGCGA
This sequence comes from Burhinus oedicnemus, assembly GCA_008921705.1. Lineage (NCBI taxonomy): Eukaryota > Metazoa > Chordata > Aves > Charadriiformes > Burhinidae > Burhinus > Burhinus oedicnemus. The sequence goes on along the minus strand of VFFE01009010.1, from coordinate 152,481 downwards.
CCCGGAGCAAACAACGGATCAAAATTCCCATAGGCAGCTTGGCCACCTTCGGTTATAAAGCCAGAGGTTTGGCTGAAACATCCACAGTTGTCCCTATTTGGTAGGAAAAATATGATTTTGCAGTAAGTTACAGGAGTAATTCAGCTTCCATGAGCTGGACCATGAGTCCAGCTTTGCCCAGATTTGATGTTGTTTTTCCCAAGACTAGTTTACAGAGAATTGAAATTGATGATACTAATGAGTTAGAAATCAGATATTAGAACAGCTTTCATTGTCTTGTGACCCTGCAACAGGGCACAAGCGAAAGGTGAGAAGCAAAACGGACTCAGAAGTTTGCAAGGGAACTTGCTCATTCTCTCAGCTCTTCATTTTCCTGCTTATATTTACTTTGCAAATAATCTTACTGAAGGAACACAAGAATAACAGCAAACTCAATAACCCATTTCTCTTTTTTGCCTTCCAAAGAGTTTGCTACTTGGTGGGCTATGTGGTCCCATCTGATGCATGTGCTGTTTGTTATGGGACTGAAAGGATCGGGTCTAACTCCTATCTCTGCACTTTTTCTTTCCAAAATCGAGGATAAAAACAGCTTGGAGTTTAGTTTATATGCAGCAAGTTACACTGTAAGTAACATACTGCAATTTTCCAGCCCCCTGTGGACACATTATGTTTGATCTTTCTTTGTTATATTTTTTTTTTAAAAAAAGATTTATCCAAGGAATTATTTAGGCTGAAGAAAAGCTTTTTACTGCCCCACAAGGTTTCAGTGAAGGAGAAAAAATGAAAGCGCAAGCGCACTGCTTCCACGTGGGCCAGGATGGGGTATTCGTGGCAGGGTCCCAAAGGAAGCGTTGCCCCCCACCGTGTCCGAGCTGGACACCATGCTCCTGTGATGCTTCCATGCAAAGGCACGGATGCGGCAAGCACAGTGGTGCGTGGGGTGAACCCCAAACTCTCAACTGAAGCCACCCCAAACAGACAGGATAAATGGCAAACGTGATCCAGGGCAGGAGCTCGGGCTGGCAATTGCTGCGATGTGTCTTGTCTGCTTTCTGCTGCTGCAGGAGCAGACACAGGGGAAGGGGAGAAGAAAGCTGGATTTGGGGTTTTTTTGCTACCAAAAAGAAAAGACAATGATGGGACACCAGAAGAACATGCTCTTGTGAAAGGCTGTTGTGGAGCCTTCTGGAGTAGGTTTTGTTCCCAGTAAGAGGACTGGAAGAAATAGGTTTTATTTTGGGGAAGAAGATTTAGACTAAATATTAGGAAAGCTGTTCCACTCTAAGAGTGGAAGAAGACCTTTTCCAAGAAGGTCCTGAAAAAACAATAATGCATCCATACGCCTGTGACCTCTTCAACAAGATCAGTTTGGGTTTGAACGGGGAACTTCACAGATCTAACACGACTCACGTCACATTTCACAGAGGTCCTAGGCGATTGCTCTCCCATGTTTTTGTGTTGGTGTGTGGCCTGGGAAAGGTCTCTGAGAGCCCTCGTTGGGATGAGTCAAATATCTGCCAGGAGCTGGCTGAGGCTACTTCATCCCACCTCAGTGCAAGGGGAGGCTGAGTGCCAGCCTGGAGAGCCTCTGGAGGTCCATCCGTCCCTCCGGCTCCCAGCCCTTGGAGCAGCACCGAGCGTTTCCCCTCGCCGGTCGGCCGAGGCACAAAGCTCGGAAGATCTAACACGAGCACGCAGGAGGGGGCACGGCTGCGAGCATAAATGATCAAAGGGCAGAGCAGGCTGATGTGCATAAAGACGCTGTGATACAGCAGAAGAGATCCCCTCTAGCCCTCGCCGATGCTAATGCATATATTTACCTCCTGATTGACTTCATAATTAATTGACTACGCGGGGCAGATCCTTCTCCCACCTCCCCTTGCTCTAAATAGGGCTACAGAAGCCTGCAGAATGACAGGGGTGTAAAACTGAGCCACGCAAGGGATGAATGAGACCTTTTGTCTTTATTTTCTCTGAAAGTACATAAAAGCCATCAGGAGCCCGTAAGGATACAAATGAGGGCAAAATTGTATTTATTTCAATCCCCAAACTGCAGCAGGAGGAAGTCAGCCTCCAGAAGGGCTTAGGCAGTAGTTAAAAAGAAGAGGGGTTTGTATTTTTGACTCTAAGGTGGATATATTTTAAAAAAATATGGTAGAAAGGTAAGGGAAATTAATACTTGCATCCCAACCAGAACAAGGAGAAGAAGCATTTGTTATGCAAATCTTTTCATTATTGCAAATCCCGAGTGCTGATAAGAGATAAGCGTTGTTCTAGCTTTATTTCAAGTAGCTCCTGCACAGACGCGGGTGCGTGATTATATTGCTGCGAAAGAAAGAAACAAACACACACATTTTCCCTGTACATTTATTTCTGTTACTGGAACACGAATCCTGGAGCCTGCCTGAAAAGGCGTTTGGTCCATTGAGGCTTGTTCATTTTACTGCTTTGTTTTCTGCTAAGGTGACATCTGCTCCTGAATGACCTTAGCATCTTTTCTCTCTGCAGCCTGGCCCGGGTGGCCGTCCCTTTTATGCGCATACATTAATGTTCGGGTGAATCGCAGCTTCATGAGGTCTGTTCTTTATCCTTTTCATTTCCACTAATCCCGGAGTCTGCGGGGAACAAAGGGCTGGATCCTCGCGGTGTAAACGACCAGACCCAACTGTGGGGATTTACATCCGCTACGGCGCGACACCGGTTATCTCCAAAACCCATTCCCCACTTTGCCATCTCCACCATCAAATTCCTTGTCTGTCTTGATAATTTATTGCTTTTTTTGTCTGTTTAGGAGGCAGCTGTAAGATTTTCTCGCAGCGGTGGGTGCCCGGAGCAGCGGCAGCTCCCGTCCCAGGTACCACCAGCCCCGGTCGGACACGTCCCCGCTGCAGGCTGCAGCACAAGGGAGGTTGTTGGTGGGTGGAAGGGTTGATGCCACCTGAATGGCACGGGATGCTGCTTTCCTCCTCATCACTGCGCCAAAGCGCTCCATATTTTTGCAGCCCCCCAGTGCAGGAAATCAGTGAGGTTTGCTCAGCCCTGCGTTTAGCTGAGACACAGCTATCTATCTGCCAGGCTACTAAATTACTTTTCCACGTGACAACGGAGCTTCCAAAGTTTGCAGTATAATTTCAGTCTTCATATGCAGCTCTTCGAGCCATTTTTTTCCCCTCTCCCATTGTTTCACCGCCCTCTCCCCATTCAGAGGCTCGGTGTTGCAACGGGAATAATGCATTTGCCCCATCTCCCTTTGTCTGGCACCTTTGTTTTTTGCCTCACCACCAAGTGAAATCGATTTTATAACTGATTTCTCTGACCTGGCACCAGAATGACATGCCTACAGTTTCTGCTACAAATTCTCCTTGCCGTCTGTAATAAGTTATTAACCATTCCATTATTTCATGCCAGATCCCGGTGGGTTTTAGCTGCACAAGACGTCTTTCTGATGAAATTGGCACCGGCTCTTAAAAAATCCAAATCAATTATATCTCCTGGGCCCCGCTCAAGACTTTTAAAGAGGTTAGTTAGGCAGGGTCTTCATTTTACACATCTGGGTGGAAAATGCACAGGCACTGGGACAGGCTGCCCAGGGAAGTGGTGGAATCACCATCCCTGGAGGTGTTTAAAGGCCAGGTAGACGTGGTGCTGAGGGACATGGTTTAGTGGTGGCTTTGGCAGTGTGAGGTTGATGGTTGAAACTGATCTCAAAGGTCTTTTCCAACCTAGGCGATTCTACAATTCAAGGTACAGCACCCTGCTACAGCCCCAGGGTGGGAGGATGGCCCCCAGGACTGCTGCTTTCTGCACGGAGCCGTGTCCGTGAGTCCTGCACAGACCCATCTGTCCTGGTGCCCCCACCAAAGGGCTGCTTTCCCTGGGGAAGGGGGCAGGAGAGTCACCCGCCGTGATGGCCTGCACCGCTGGTGGTGACTGAGCCCTGGGGATGTCTTGGTGCCCTTTGGAGCTTGGTGGATCTGATTTGGGGCTCAGCAATGATTTTGCACCTCTTTGGTGCCATTTCCCGGTGCCTGCTGCGCTCCCTCCCCATCCCAGGCAGGCACGGAGAGGTTCTGGAAAAACAGCTTTTAATGGAAAAACGCAGAACGAAACAGTCATACAAGCTACTACGTTATCAACACAACACCCCCCCCCGCCCCTCCCCCAAACCATGCGATCCCTGCAATAGGCCCCATCCCACCCTCCTGCCCCACACTGCCTGCGGGAGCCTTGCACTTGCTGCTGGTTTTTGGCCATGAGCCATTCTGCTGCTTCTCCCCTCCCTTGCCCAGCCCGATGTCCTGCTGGGACACGCTGCCCTGGGCTGGTGTCAGGTCTGTCCCCGCGTGCTGCCGAGGATTCTCAGGCTTCACCCCGATGGTGCTGGAGTGCTGCGGATGGCTTTGGAGGTCTTAGGGATGCTGTAATCAGCAGAGGACGTCTTCCCGGGTAGCCTGAGAGAGCTGCTGTTGTGATGGTGGATGGTGCCACTAGTGCCACCAGGGTTCCTGGGCAGGAAGACGCTGCTGGGATGGTGCTGGCCGATCGCCACTGCCCGCAGAGAGCAACCCAAGTGCCTCATAGCCTCTTTCAACAGCACCTCCTCCGGCAGCACAATGTTGGTGGCTGGAATCACCACGGGGTCCCTGATGGCTTGGACATGGCAGAATGGCTGGGGGTGATGTGAGTGTGCAGGCAGGTGTTACATCCTGGGGGGGGTGTCCTCCTCCATGGGGACATCGCCAGCCAGGGGGGTGTCACCACCTGGGAGAGTGTCCTCCTCCATGGGGACATCGCCAGCCAGGGGGGTGTCACCACCTGGGAGAGTGTCCTCCTCCATGGGGACATCACTTCCCAGGGAGATGTCACCGCCTGGGAGTGTGTCCTCCTCCATGGGGACATCACTTCCCAGGGCGGTGTCACCACCTGGGAGTGTGTCCTCCTCCATGGGGACATCATCACCCAGGCAGGTGCCACTGCCTGTGAGGATGTCCTCCTCCATGGGGACATCAGTTCCCAGGGAGATGTCATAGCCTGGGAATGTGTCCTCCTCCATGGGGACATCACTTCCCAGGGAGATGTCATAGCCTGGGAATGTGTCCTCCTCCATGGGGACATCTTTGCCTGGGGGGCTGCCAGTGTCCATGGGTTCCCCCAAGGAGTTGGCTGTATTGGCCAGGGTGTGTTGCCCCTTGAGGTGGTGGTAGCCGGGGAGGGACGGCAGCAGCCCTGGTGGGGCTGGGGCCACTGCTCTGCCTTGATGGTCATCCGGCAGGAAGAGCTGTGGTTGTCCCCAGGGTGCACATTGGTCTGGCCAGGCCAGGGGGAGCCTGCAGCCCCGGGGTGCCCAGAGGCCAGTGCCTGCTGGAGAAGGAAGGCCTTGGCCCATGGTGAAGGTGGCTGATGGAGGCAGGTGTTTGCTTATCCACTCGAAGTTGAGGACGTGGGGGGAGAAGCAGCCGCCGCATGGAACCATTTGCCGACCTGCACGGGTGAGAGGGAGATGTGGTGGGCTGGGGGCCAGGAGGAGTCTCCTGGGGCACCCGGCGAGCCGGCCGCGAGCACAGACGCCCCCCTGCTCTGCGCCAGCTGACAGAGACGATCCCTGCAGGGTGAGCTGCTGTGCCAGTGGGATGGGGCTGCGCACCGGGGAGGTGACACGGGAGAGATGGCCCCACCATACTGTGAAATGATCTGTAAATTGTATTGACTGGGCGGGCCTTGCCCAGGCGACGGCAGGTATGCTGGCCATGCCTTGCTAAGCCCACGTGCCACAAGGGCCAGGTGTACTGGGGATGCTGGAGGTGGTGGTGGGGACGGAGGAGACAGGGGAGCCACGGGTGCTGGAGGTGCTGGGGTGGACGGGAGTGCCGAGGTGCCAGGGCAGACGGGGATGCCGTACCTGCTGCGGGGGCTGGGGTGCAGGGAATGGCTGCCGGTCACGGCCTGGCAGTGGGCAGAGGTTGGCTGATCCTGGAAGAGAGACATGAGCAAACGCTGGTGGTCACATCCCCAGCTGGGGCGGGAGGGTGCCCCAGGGGACTGAAGAGGAGGAGGGAGAGGTGCAATGGAGGAAGGGCTGTGAATTTCCCCAAAGTGCGTCCCTGGGCTGCTGGGGTCGGGGTCAGTCCTCACCTCCGGCGTAGAAGACTTTGGGGAAGATGACTGGCTGCAGTAGGTGGGGCGTCACACGGTGGGTGCCGCAGGGCTGGCAGTGCCACGGTCAGTGATGTTTGCTGGACGGTCTGTTATGCTGAGTGGACGCAGGTCTGGCTGCTTCTGTTTGAGTGTCTCCCGGGAAGGAATGTTTGGGGTCCCAGTGTTCCATCCCGCCCCCAAGAGCTTTGACAGCTCTTCATGGGGGCAGAAAGGGTTAATGAAAGAATGTAAAGGAGACTTATGGTCAACGGCTCAGTGTGCAAGTGGAAAGCAGTAATGGGTGGTGTCCCTCAAGGCTTCGTGCTGGGACCAGTACTAGTTAATATCTTCCCCAGTGACATAGGCAGTGGGACTGAGTGCACCCCCAGCGAGTCTGTGGATGACACCAAGCTGAGTTTCAGGTGGTGTGTTAGAGGGCTGGGATGTCGTCCAAAGGGACCTGGCCAGGCTTGAGGAGTGGGCCTGTGCAATCCCGATGAAATTCAAGAAGTCCCAGCTGTGGCTCCTCTGCACAGGAGAGTCACGGATCTGTTGAAGCGGGTCCAGAGGCGGCCACCATGATGATCAGAGGGCTGTAGCCTCTCTGCTGTGAGGACAGGCTGAGAGAGTTGGGGTTGTTCAGCTTGGAGAAGAGAAGGCTCCGGGGAGACCTTATTGTGGCCTTTCAGCACTTGAAGGGGCCTATAGGAACGACGGGGAGAGAGTTTTCAGCAGCGCCTGCTGCCATTAGACTACATATAAGGAAGAAATTCTTTACTGTGAGGTTGGTGAGACACTGGCCCAGGTTGCCCAGAGAGGTGTTAGATACTCCATCCCTGGAACGATTGAAGGTTAGGCTGGATGGGGCTCTGAGCAACCCAATGTAGTGGAAGATATGTCTGCCCATGGCAGGGGGGTTGGACTACATTATCTTTGAAGATCCTTTCCAGCCCAAACCATTCTATGACTCTGTGATTCATATTAAGTATTTCACTTACGTGTGTATTTGAGTGCAGATGCTAGATATCTGCCCTCCTCCAAGAAGCTGCCTTTGACAGAGGGAAGCAATGTACCTGCTGGGCTATCATTGCCTATTCAAAGCTTTGAGGTCAAACAAAACCAGGTCTTCAGATTAAACATTGTACGAAATATGGAGCTGGGGCACAGCAAATGATTTGGGGATGCTGTTTTGAGGCACTTGAGAGACTGGGACAGTATCAATGACCTGGGAGAATACAAACTTCCAAATTTTGCTGAAGAACAGGGAGGACTAACAAGGCATGGATATTGGGGCAAATGCAGAAGCTCTTCTTCAGCTTTATCTGACCTAACGTAAGGCCTTAACAACATGTTATGGGTGGGATTATCTCCTCCTATGGGACACTGCAGAAGTAACTCACACTGAACAGCAGCTTAATAACGTTTGTCGGCGGGCAGTCAGTGCCAAAAATGAATGTTGCTTTTTGAGTAAATACAATGTCCTTGGACTTCTGTAAAGCATTTAAATTAGCACCATATAACACTACAATGTCAATGACATCTCCTTTTAATGGATTCAGTACAGGAAGATCTCACAAAGCAGTCCGCAGAGGAGGATCGCTGTCAAATGGAGGGATGTTTATGAAAGTTTCACGTAGATCAAAACAAGGTCTGACACCACCGTTCCACATTTTTATTAGTCACTGAGAAACAAATGTAGAAGCGCTGCTGATGAACGGCTCAGGTATCCCTTAGATTTACTGCAGAACGGTAAATCACAATGAGGAAGGGACAGCTGGTTTTATTGCACCCTAATCCAAACTTAAATGTATTAGGAACAAAAACCACAAGATGGACCTACAAAAAGGCAAATTGCTCTTGGAAAGCGGTGGCTCCAGAGAGGTGTTAGAGGTTTAATAGATGGTGAGTGAACAGGGGCTGTCACGGGATATACTGCTGTGATGAGTCGCAAATGTGATGCTTGAAGGCACACACAAGGGAGGTGTGAAGGGATCAGCTTCTCCCAGTCCCTCTGCATGCAGGAAACCTGGACTTTTGGGAGAACTAGAGATTTTCCTTGGCCTGGTCATGTTCCTGCTACATTGCAATGCTGAGTTTTGAGTGTAAGCAATAATCATGACCTTTTTTTTTTTTGTACCATTTAAAAGGCATAAGGCAGATGGATTGCCAACTTGGGGTTATATGAGATTTCCAGGAAATTAATGTTTTTACTTTCAAAATAAAACACAGCATGTTAATGATAATGTATTTTCAGTGCAAAGGAATTTCATAGAATCACAGAATCACAGAATGATTTGGGTGGGAAGGGACCTTTAAAGGCATCCAGTCCAGCCCCCTGCCATGAGCAGGGACATCTTCAACCAGATCAGGTTGCTCAGAGCCCCGTCCAACCTGACCTGGAATGTTTCCAGGGATGGGGCATCCACCACCTCTCTGGGCAACCTGGGCCAGGGTCTCACCACCCTCAGCGTAAACAATTTCTTCCTTCTATCTAGTCTGAATCTCCCCTCTTTTAGTTTAAAGCCATCACCCCTTGTCCTATCACTACAGGCCCTGCTAAAAAGTCTGTCCCCATCTTTCCTGCAGCCCCTTTAAGTACTGGAAGGCCTCAATAAGGTCTCCCTGGAGCCTCCTCTTCTCCAGGCTGAACAACCCCAACTCTCTCAGCCTGGCCTCATGCCACAGTCTCAGTCTCTCCAGGGTTCCTGTCTTTGGCTCTCTCCCCTGATATGAAGATGCAGAAACTCTCCCAGCTGAACAGGGTCTCAGAAGTCCCTCCCTGAGTTGGTCTTCACTTGCAATGCCTTGAAGAGAGTGAAGAAAGAGGTGCCTTGCTACAGGGAGACAGTGTGGATTTTGGAAACAGGACAGAAATGGAGAAGGCTACTTATACAACACCTCAGCACCCAGCAGTCCCATGCCTTCAATTTCATGACACCCCTATTGGGCGGGGTGAGGGGACGTGAGCCTCCTTCTATAGGCAGGAAAATGAGGCAGAGAGACACTAAAAGCAAGACTCGCGAAGGGATTTGGGTAGATCTCATGGGTCTAACGATTGCATTAGATGTGCCATTCCTAAATCCGGTTCATCCGAGTCCCAGCCAGGTTGTTGTCTAACCTAGGACGTAGCTGGTGTTCAGAGATGCTCAAGTTAGCTACATTCGCATTCCCAAGCGTGTGAGGGGCCTCTATACCCGTGTATTAAACAGTGCCAGGGGATGCTGCTAGGCACCAAACCTGTCATGATTCATATTTTAGGTTCCCTCCATCAATCCCACCTCAGAGGTTCAATCTGGTAGGAAGGTTTTAGGGAGTCAGGACCATTGCAAAATAGAGCAATGGAGGACTGGTTTTTCTTCATGAATTCTGGGAATGGGGCTCTCTGGCAAGATGCTGGATACCAGGGTCTTACGCCTTCCTTTCTCTAAAGAGTTTGAGAGCCCACCTCTTTGCAAAGCTCCTAGTCTGTGATCCCAGGACGGGGTGTAGGTGTGTTATCTCCCTTCAGTGGAAGCTTTTCAGCTTTACTTGGCATTTAAATATGAATTGCACCAGAGAGAGGAAGAGGAAGTGCGGCCCCTTAGCCTGACTCTGAAAGGGAGAGGCTCAGGTTATGCCTATGGAATCATAGAATCATAGAGGCCAAAGTCTGCTCTCCTGAAGTCCAGGGCAGCGAGCTTACTGCGCACCCTCCTCACTGCCCTAAGGATCTTGAACTCCACCATCTCACGGTCACTGCAGCCAAGGCTGCCCTTGGGCTTCACTTTCCCCAGACTTTAAAAGAGGTTTCCCCAGACTTTAAAAGAGGTTAGTTAGGCAGGGTCTTCATTTTACACATCTGGGTGGAAAATGCACAGGCATTTTTTCCCTCCGCCTGCACGTACAAACGGCTCACATTGTTTCTTCGATAAAATTGTTTCTCGTTGGGAGAGTCGGGAGCTCACTCGGGGAGGAAATTTGGCTGGTATATATGGCAGGACTCCAATGGCTTTAATGAATGCAATGTCGATCACTTGAACAACAGGATCAGCAATATGGCATGGATGCGATAGCCCTTTTTCCCAACCCTGGTTATAAAGTACCAGATAACACCGCTGTGTCGAAGGGCAACTCCCGTTAGAGAGGAAGCATTATGGTCTGGGTGTTAGATCTGGGTTCTTCTCCCATCTCCTCCCTAGCAAGACTTTGTCCCTGGAGCTGGTCCAATTCTTTTTTCCATTCAAAGCGATATTGAAATTCAATATTACCTATCCCAGCAATCTTTCTGGTAAGGAAACAATCCCAATGAACTTCTTAAACAGCAGTTTCACTAGATTTCTCAGTCTTCTCAACCAAGTCTTACTTGAACTATTTTCTAAATGAATTTCTCATTTCTCAAATGTTCATTTATGGAACGGAAAAAAATCGACTCCCTCACTTCTTCGAGGTCATATCGTTATGCAAAAACCCACATGTGCACAACTTCCCACCTTTTTAAAAAATCAAACCTAAATTTGACTTGTTCTAAGTACCTAATGGGAGCTGCAGTTTCTTGCTAATTATATAATTACTCCAGATTGTTATGTAGCACTGGCAATTAAACACTCAAAATACTTCTAGCTCGAAGAAAGTCATTGCGTAATTCCAGTGGATCTGTGCAAGCGAAGCTGCATTGGCTGCTGCTCCCTTTCCCCGATGACTTCATGTCCGCAGCTGCTCGCGCAGAGGCGCAACGGTGAATTCCTGAGCTGCCGCAAACTGGCAGAGCTCGGCCAACCTTTGCACATCACTTTATAGCACCTGAAGGCCAAGATGGGTATGATGTAAGGGCTTAACATGAAAAAAATACCTTATTTATGCAAACAGGCTGAGGGGAGACCTTCTCGCTCTCTACAACTCCCTGAAAGGAGGTTGTAGCCAGGGCGGGTCGGGTCTCTTCTCCCAAGTAACAGGCGATGGGACAAGAGGAAACGGCCTCAGGTTGCGCCAGGGGAGGTTTAGATTGGATATTGGGAAAAATTTCTTCACCGAAAGGATTGTCAAGCACTGGCACAGGCTGCCCAGGGAAGTGGTGGAGTCGCCATCCCTGGAGGAATTTAAAAGCCGGGCAGACGTGGTGCTGAGGGACACGGGTTAGTGGTGGACTGGGCAGTGCTGGGTTAACGGTTGGACTTGATCATAAAGATCTCCTCCAATCTAAATGATTCTATGATTCTATATGGATGTGTATATATATATGTATACACACACACACATATACATATGTATTATATTCTGGTTTTAGAAAACTTTTTCTTTTTAGAGGCTAGAATGGCCATGCCCAAGGGAACATCCTAGCAACACAGTCCCCCAGGGGACCTCCCTGTCACACTATCCGATGTGGACCCTGTCCTGGGACTTCCCAGTGGTTATTTTCATGGCAAGTGTTTGTCTACACCCAAAAAGGAGTGCGTTTCATGGCGTGGCATCTCCCATACAGCCGCAGGGATGGCTCAAGCGTAGCCCGATTGCTGTTCACCACCTTCTTCTGCGTGCCTGTACCAGTGCCCCACGGTTATACATGTCTGACCAACATGGAAAGAAAAATGTCCTTGTCCCCAATACCTCAGTGTAATGTTCCTTGACACCTAATGCTTTTAATTCAGTTGACAGTTCTGTCTCTGAAGTCTCCACAGTCCCTGCTCTCTATGCCAAGACACTGGGAAGATGCATTAGTCTTCAATCCTATACTTTAACTCCTTCCTTCATAATAGCGATGATAATTATAAAGAAGTTTGGAGCGTCTTTTACGTCTGGTCCCAGAGTAGTGGGGACCAGCGAGCAGTGATGCTGGCCACAGCTGTCAAATGCGGTGACTTTTCACTGTATCCTTCGTGGAGAATGAAGCGCTATGTGTGTAATTAAGAGCTGGATGAGATTTCAACATTGCATTAACTTCTTGGTTCAGACTTTAAGTAGGTTTTGAAGACAATTATAAGGCTTCTCATAGGCAGAAGGGGAAAGGAAACACAGGCTAAAAATAAGTTAGAAGAACAAAAATAGTTAAACAACAGGCTGAATTTTTGACAGCCCTCCGGAAAGTAAAAAGGCTGGGACTTGAAGCCATTCACTGGAGAAAAGTTCATTGATGTCCAGTGATTTCAACAAGAACCTCCCTGCTGTGTTGTTTGTGTGGAAGCTACCATGATTTAAAGACCAGAACTTTTCATGGATTTTGGTTCTGTCTCTGTTTATGTCCCACGGTCCTGATGATTTTTCCTTCTTGCTTAATTTTTATTTTTTTCATGGGAATAAGGACTGAGAGTGGAACCCCTAAAACCTCTGATCCTTGGCCCACTCTTGGAAGAAGACAGCATGGACTTGGAGCCTTCCTGGGGCTCCTTTGCTGCAGACGCTTGACCAGATCCCATCCTCCCCATGCCACCATCACGTGAATTTGCCGCCTCTCTCTTCTGGGAAACTAAACCTCAGCCAACCCCATTCTGGGCCTGGAGACTAGAGCAGTGGCCCCATCTTTGGAGGGAAAATCTCGTTCCACCCTTGAAACCTTGGTGTGATGCTCTCCCGTATGCAACAGAGGGACCACGAGAAGGTTTTGAGCAGGTAACTGGAGATCTTCATCCCAAGCTCATTGCATTGATGGAAATACTTGGCTTGGCTCGGCTCCAGTAGACTTTGGTTAGTCCCTGGCTTCAATATATGTGTACATACATATATGCATATGTATACACCACTATGTGGTATATATAAATCTCTATACCGCTGATCATTTCAGGGCTCTGTCTTGCTGGCCTGATGCAAATAAAACCCTTGCTGAAGTAGGCACGGCTTTTACTTGCATGAAACCAACAAGTTTGCTAGAAAGCATTTCCATCCAAGCCCAGCGAGTGCAAATCCACCTGGAAAAAATACCTCTGCCACTGAGATGATCAGAGATGATCTGTTTTGACCTGACAGCAAAAAAAAAAAAAAAAAAAAAAAAA
>VFFE01009010.1:118577-139364 GCA_008921705.1 Burhinus oedicnemus | reverse complement strand
TCCGGCAGGAAGAGCTGTGGTTGTCCCCAGGGTGCACATTGGTCTGGCCAGGCCAGGGGGAGCCTGCAGCCCCGGGGTGCCCAGAGGCCAGTGCCTGCTGGAGAAGGAAGGCCTTGGCCCATGGTGAAGGTGGCTGATGGAGGCAGGTGTTTGCTTATCCACTCGAAGTTGAGGACGTGGGGGGAGAAGCAGCCGCCGCATGGAACCATTTGCCGACCTGCACGGGTGAGAGGGAGATGTGGTGGGCTGGGGCCAGGAGGAGTCTCCTGGGGCACCCGGCGAGCCGGCCGCGAGCACAGAGGCCCCCCTGCTCTGCACCAGCTGACAGAGACGATCCCTGCAGGGTGAGCTGCTGTGCCAGTGGGATGGGGCTGCGCACCGGGGAGGTGACACGGGAGAGATGGCCCCACCATACTGTGAAATGATCTGTAAATTGTATTGACTGGGCGGGCCTTGCCCAGGCGACGGCAGGTATGCTGGCCATGCCTTGCTAAGCCCACGTGGGCTGTGAATTTCCCCAAAGTGCGTCCCTGGGCTGCTGGGGTCGGGGTCAGTCCTCACCTCCGGCGTAGAAGACTTTGGGGAAGATGACTGGCTGCAGTAGGTGGGGCGTCACACGGTGGGTGCCGCAGGGCTGGCAGTGCCACGGTCAGTGATGTTTGCTGGACGGTCTGTTATGCTGAGTGGACGCAGGTCTGGCTGCTTCTGTTTGAGTGTCTCCCGGGAAGGAATGTTTGGGGTCCCAGTGTTCCATCCCGCCCCCAAGAGCTTTGACAACTCTTCATGGGGGCAGAAAGGGTTAATGAAAGAATGTAAAGGAGACTTATGGTCAACGGCTCAGTGTGCAAGTGGAAAGCAGTAATGGGTGGTGTCCCTCAAGGCTTCGTGCTGGGACCAGTACTAGTCAATATCTTCCCCAGTGACATAGGCAGTGGGACTGAGTGCACCCCCAGCGAGTCTGTGGATGACACCAAGCTGAGTTTCAGGTGGTGTGTTAGAGGGCTGGGATGTCGTCCAAAGGGACCTGGCCAGGCTTGAGGAGTGGGCCTGTGCAATCCCGATGAAATTCAAGAAGTCCCAGCTGTGGCTCCTCTGCACAGGAGAGTCACGGATCTGTTGAAGCGGGTCCAGAGGCGGCCACCATGATGATCAGAGGGCTGTAGCCCCTCTGCTGTGAGGACAGGCTGAGAGAGTTGGGGTTGTTCAGCTTGGAGAAGAGAAGGCTCCGGGGAGACCTTATTGTGGCCTTTCAGCACTTGAAGGGGCCTATAGGAACGACGGGGAGAGAGTTTTCAGCAGCGCCTGCTGCCATTAGACTACATATAAGGAAGAAATTCTTTACTGTGAGGTTGGTGAGACACTGGCCCAGGTTGCCCAGAGAGGTGTTAGATACTCCATCCCTGGAACGATTGAAGGTTAGGCTGGATGGGGCTCTGAGCAACCCAATGTAGTGGAAGATATGTCTGCCCATGGCAGGGGGGTTGGACTACGTTATCTTTGAAGATCCTTTCCAGCCCAAACCATTCTATGACTCTGTGATTCATATTAAGGAACCTCCTGGATTGCTTATGCTTTGCTGTGTTGTCCTTCCAAAAGGTATTGTGGTGATTGAAGTCCTCCATGAGGCCCAGGGCTTGTGAACGTGAGGCTGCTCCTATCTGTCTGTAGAGGGCCTCATCCACTCGGTCTTCCTGGTTGGGTGGCCTGTAACAGACCCCAGTGTAACATCACCTGTCCCCGCCCTCCCTTTAGCCCTGATCCAAAGGCTCTCGGTCAGCTCCTCATCCATCCCCAGGCGGAGCTCCATGCTCTCCAGCTGGTCCTTGACATAGAGGTCGACACCCCCTCCTCGTCTCCCCTGCCTGTCCTTCCTGAAGAGTCTGTATCCTTCCATTCCAACACTCCAGTCGTAGGAGCCATCCCACCATGTCTCCATGATGCCAATTAGATCGTACTCTTCCAGGCGTGTGCACGTCTCTAACACCTCTTGTTTGTTCCTCGTGCTACGTGCATTTGCATAGAGGCATTTAAGTTGGGCCCTCCATGACTCTAGCTCCCGGCTGGAGTGTCTAGTTTTCCCTTGTGCTGCATTCCAGGTGCTCTCCTGCTGACCTACACCCCATCTCCAGGTTTTGGGCCTCTGCTACTGGTATCAGCAGGATATTGGTAGGAATAGGATGGATTCCGATTCCCCTCCCCCGGGAGGGGATGTTGGGCTATAAGGTGCAACACCATGGCTATGGTGTTGGGCTGTAAGGGTGCAAGGGCAGTGTTAAATTGCCAGACTGTTTCCTGGCATAGCTTTGGTCTGCGCCAACTAACATTGACCCAAATAATCCCCAGGCACAAGAGAGGGTGTAACATGAACCAGGGGTCATTCCCAGTGAATGGTGTGGACACGGCCACCCTTGTTGTGGGACAGTGAGCTTAGCCGTACCGCTGAGCCTCAGGGCAAAGAGCCATTCTCTCACCTTCGCTAAACCCCGTTTAGTTCGTTAGTGTGAATGAAAGTGAGGGATTAATTTATGGAGCAAGGTCTGGGTCACAGGTCTCTCCCAGCAGCCCGATGAACATATGGCACATTAGAGACTCAACAGCTTCAGCAGAAGGAGGTAAAAGCATCCCTTCCCCAAGAGGAGTCTAGAGTGGGGTCAGAGAGGAGGAAATGGGAGGAAAAGCCTGCTCCGGGCAGGAAAGGTCTTGCTTGCCCATCCCACGTGCTGTGAATGCCCTGATGGGTGGATGCATTGTAACAGCATTCACTGGCTGAGTTTGAAAAGACAGACCCCTCTTTTTCTTGAAAGCAAAGTCTTGATCACCTGGAGTAGGTGCTGAACTGTGAAACCTATAAGGGGGAAGGTCCTTATAAATTATACGCAGCAACAAGCACAGTTATGATGCCACAGACATGGCAGCAGAAGCTGGTGCTGCCCGTCCCGGCTCTACCCTACCGGAGGGGTATAAGCCATCGTGGCTCTCAGAAAACACAGCGCATTAAGGTACTGAGACATTCCTTCCTTGGAAAATCTAGTTCTGATCCTAGAAAATTTAGTCACAGGTCTGTGGTCAAATGAGGTCGTGGTCTGGCAAGGAAATGAGTTCCGTGTGTATGTCCCAGCCATATGTTTCAGATCGCTTATGTGATAAAGCTGTATATAGAAGTATATATGGATGTGAGTACATGTATATATTTGTACAAATATTTATACATATTTTTACTTGACCGTATGTAAACACATCTATATAAACTCATTTTCACCCAAAAATATCCTTGCAGCTTTAAAGTAATTTCACAATAAAGAGTAAATAGGGAACCGTGCCTTTTTCATAATATTTATTATAGCATAAAACTTCGGGATGCATCAACTTTGCCATGCCTTCACCAGGCTCGTCCCCACCTTGCAACTAAGGTGAAGAAATGGAGCCCAACATTCTGTGAGAATTATATATGTCACGTGTTAAATATAGCCACAACACTGAATTTTTTCCAGTCTTGCACTGGCTGTTTTGTATCTCATATTTAGGGCTAGTCCTTCTGGTCAACCTTAACAAGGGTCGAAACCTTGTTTGCCACTTGAGATTTAATTTTCCGTCTCTTTCTTACACGGGTAAGTGAATCTTTGATGTTCTCTCTGCCAGCCATTGTGCCTTTCTGCAGCTTTATATTTGGCTTGATTGTACTATCTTGCGAACACGACTGTCTTGAAACAGAATAGCATTGATGCACAGACTGTCAGTCAGAGAGAAGTCAGTCTTGTTCTTCTTTTAATCATGTGGGCTTTCCCCTTTCCAATTCTTGGTGACTTTCCTCCTACAGGAAATGAGTAGGATCTTCTGGCTCTGACTATTATAACATTTTACCACATGTGTTCTCTTTTGTTCCTAATTTCTCTTCAAAAGTGACTGCCTGGGTTGCTTTTCCCTTGTTAACGCCAGTGAAAAAATTAGATTTTTATTTCTCCTTCAGCAGCTTGTGACAGATCTTGAAACCAGCGTACAGTTATCCATTGGAGTCTGCATCTTTACTATTTCAGGCACTAATTAATTTTATTTATCCTCGCAATGTCCCTTGCCTTTGCAAGAGAAAGGATAATGTGTGCTTGTCCCCACTTCATCGATGCGGTGTTTAGGCACGGAGAATTGGTAGTCACCCAAGAAAGCACGGGAGAGGCATCGCAATGCCACCAAACACACCCATGGCTCTGGCACCCTCCCGGGGGGTTTCACCCCAAGATCTTCTCCCCTCACCAGTGCCTCCGTGGCACTAAGCCACCCCAAACGAGGGCACGCTGCGTTACCCGTAATACTTTGCATGGTTGTACGGTTTTAGCAGCTCATCATCTTGCGACTGGCGGTAAGCGCACATATCAGAGCGATAATCAAGGTAGAATTCTGCTTTTAATTATACCCTTTGCGACACGTTGAAATCAGCAGCATCGCACAGCCACGTCTGAATGCTCAAATGAGAAAACTGGAAAAATGTAAGCGGAAGGAATTTAATAAAACTTTTCTGTTCTGATGGAGGTTCAGGAATTGAGTTTGGTTTTATGGAACTCTTGCTGAAGGCAAAATTTGGTCTTTTTATTCTCTTTTCTTGCCTTTTCTAATTAATTTTTTATCTTTTTGTTCCATAGGACATGCTGGGTTAAAAAAAAAAAAAAAGACTGAATGTCAAAACTACTAAAAGCTAACTTTGAGAACCAAGCAATAATTCATTTAAAATCATCATCAAACCAATGCTTCTCCCTAGTGATCTCCATAAACTCCTCAAAAATTAGGTGTTTCAACAAGAGCGGTTAATTATACAGACATAATGTGGAGCAAGACATTTATAAAATCCCCTAACGGCTGATCGAATGATCAGAGAATCACACAGCATTTGCAATTAAACATAGAATTTCTGGATTTCTGGTTGTGAGTTGCACTGTCGGTGGTAATCTTATAGTGGCATATAATAAAACAGTTGTAAAAGCAAAGAAGCCCCCCTAGAAGATCAGGTGATGAAAAAACACTTTGTGATTCTGGGATAATAGAAATCTGCATGGATCCTTCATCAGGGTCAGGTGAATTAACTAGTTTCTTTTTTCTGCGCTTTCTGAAGCTTCTCAATGAGACAACTGCATATTGTCAAACAACTTCTCAGCTTAATCAAAGATAAAAAAATCCAGTAAGTGTTTTTATCCACAAGAATCTTGGCATAGAGTAAGGCAGTTGTCCCATCTGAAAAGAAGTTATTTTGCAAGCAGAAGTATCTTTTTTCCTTAGAAAAATGTGTGGTCTAGGTAATAGCTAGGAAAATACTCATGTCCCTTTTTTGTTTCTTTGGTAGAGGATCCCACATATCCTCCACGCTTGGTCCATGAGTCCCCTGTTAATATCAACACAGACAAAAAGTGACATTGAATTTTGAGGAAAACTTCCTTTGTGAGCTCTGGGAGCTAACCACCTTCCTTGTTTCTACAGGTTTGCAAAGAAGTTGAAAAGCTTTCAAAATATCCTGTGGAGACATACGATTTGTATTCAGAGCAGGCTTCAGAAGTGACAGCAAGATTTTTCCATCGGAGATTTCCTCAATTAACCCCAAGACATGCAAATTGGCATTTTTACTAATATTCTCCAAGGTCTCAGGCTTGTGATGAGCAGAGCGCCGTCTCTCATTAGCACACCTGTAAAAGCTTTGCGGCAAGCACGCGCACCTCCCAGCATCTGAATGTTTTCCAGCTCCGTTTCCAAATCAGCAGCTCCGCTCTCGTGGGAGGGAGAAGACGATGCCCAGAACCCACCAGAGCCTTCTGCTGGTCAAGAACGTGCAGATTGACAGTGCCACTGGGTTTTGGTGGCTGTCATCTCCGAAAACTTCTAGGAGTAGGAATGAGAAAAGATTTAACCCCTTAAAACATGAGCAAATATATATATATATACCTATTTTCTGGATTTATTTTAATCCAGATCAGTTTTGTGGTGTGCCTCAACCCATGGCCATCCAGATGTTTGGGGTGGTATAAAGAGAGGAATGACACCTGCAAAGAACAGCCACAAGCCAGGGAAAGTGGGACAGTTTTGGTAAATGTTATGGTGATTTAAAGTGTCCTTTGCAGGGCTGATCTGCTCAACACCTTCCTTGTGTCTGAATCTCACAAGGATTGGGAAAAAAAAGGATTTCTGAGTCCTCCCGGTGGGGTCTATTTGGGAGGAAGCTTTCCAGGCACAGCTGCAATCTCAGCTTCTCTGAAAATGTAGTGAACATGGGTCTACCATAAGATATCTGACTTCTCTACCCCCTCAACTATTAAAGAAAAGCAGCCATCTCTCCTTTTCTCCTTGTGCTTTCAAGGGGTGTCTATCCTTGGTGTTTAGAAGAAAGCTCCCTGCATGTGTGGGAGCTTCCAGCCTGTGAACCACGAGTGTATGGAAAAGTCCTGCAGCATTGTCTCCCTGCTCCGGAGAGGAACATGGCTTCAGACAGCTTTTCCATGGGGAAGGTCTGGATGATGTGTTGAGTAGGACTATGGGGCATGATGGAGAAGTTATGTGCAGGTTTAGCTAGAGGGGTATCACTGGAGAAGGCAGGCATCTAAAAGGTGGGTGCTGCCAGGTGGGAAAGGAGTCCTCTGCCTATCCATTTTAAGGGTCATTAAATGAAGTGCATGAACAGCATTAGACAGAGGAGCTCCCACCCTCAAGGTAACGTCCTTTCCTCACCACGAGTCCAAACTCAAGCTTCCCAGCTATGAAGTTGCTCTCTTGACCTTCAGCTTGTCCTTCCTGGCTGTACAGTGTCCCGGTGTGAACGTAAAGGACGGTAGTTGTCTGGAAACTGAATCCTGGCCAAGAATTTTGTGTTCTGGAGTGAAGGGTACAACTGAAGGTGAGAAAGATACAGTCGAAGTGCTGAAGATCTCTTAGGACAATTCAGATCCTACTTCAGTGGACACATAAACCAGGCAGTTGGGGCATACATTGATGTGCTCCTCATATCAATGCAAGGGGTATAAAACACAAGATAGATGAACTGGCCTCAACTGCTTTTGAGTGCAGATATGAACATAACAGGCATTGCAGCAAATTACTGGGGAGAAGATAATCAGGACACTACCAGAGCAAACTCTGAATTACAGAGGAAGGGCAGAGTAATTTGCATTGTGGAGGAGTAATGCCACGGTTAGAGAAACTGGAAGAGTCCCATCAGATAAGTAAGCTAACTGTATCGATAAATAACATCGATGCCAACAGACTGAAACACCACACCTAAGAGGACTCTAACAGAGCTTGTCCAGGGTAGTGACACTGCCCGAGATGTCCTAAAGGAGACTAGAGATGCTGTCGTTGTACAAGATGCAATAAAAAGGGGAAAAGCCATGTATGCTGGGTCAATATAATGTCAAAACACGGTGCTGAGGGTAAATTTTTAGATACCTGTGAACAAATGTTTCTTGGAGATGTAGCTAGTGGAGAAGGAACTCCTGGTGCAGCCCCGGTTCACTGGGGTATTATCAAAGAGACACTCTGTATGAGAAGCCGTAATGTACTGAGATTGGGTATCGTCGTAGGAACAAGCAAGCCAAAAATATCACCAGCGCAGACTTGGATTTAAAAAGGAGCCCTACGAAAAATGAGGCAACTTGTTAAAAGGAAATTAGTACGAGCCGTGACTGGGTGAAATGTTTGCCAGCAGCAGAGATATTGTTTAAAGACACCATATTAGAGGCTCAGAGAAAATACATAGAGTGTATCAAAAAAGACTTTAAAAAGACCAGAAGAAAGCTACTGTAATTAAAGATCAGAGCGAAGGAGGCTATTACAAGTAAGAAGACTTCGTGTTCAAACAAGGAAAAAATAGAGAGCATACATTCTATTAAAAAGGTAGACTGAAAGATTTGAAGAACAACTTTCTAAGAGCATGAACAAATTATCAATCCTTTTCCAAACACGATTGGATTAAGAAGCCTGCCAGGCAGCGTGAAGGGCCAACAGAGGACTAGGGTGTAAAATGAATAACTTCAGAACCGCAGGCCGTAGCGTCGAAGAACACCAAAGGAACTTGCATCTGAACCGTCTGTGCAGAGGAAATTGCCAGTAATTATTACACAGCAGAGAAACAGTAAGCGCATGAAGTTGGGAAGAGTCCGCGTGGGTTTTGCAGGCTGAAGTCTAACTTAACCAAACTGCTAGAGCTCTTCACCAGCACCCACCAGTACGTTAATCTGGTCCTGTTGTCTATGGGACCTTTCAGAAACCCTTACCAAAGAGCTAAGAAAAGCAACCTGCCATGGGCATGAGATGGTATGAGAGATACGTGGTTTTTCACCGATTAAAGGACAATCAGCAGAGCATTTTGCAGGAGAGGGGAACGGTTAAGGGGATCCTAGTTCTGGGAGGTGGACTGCTGAACAAAGCTGATGATAAGGATGATATATTTGCTGATGATATTGGATTATTCGAGGTTGTGCAAAGGAAAACCAGTTGCAGAAACCTCACAGCACTGAGAGGCCGGATGATAAAATGGGAGCTGAGATGCAGCGTCTGTCATGGCAAATTAAAGAGCAGGGGGAAAAGCAACTCTAAATCTCTGACGAGTACTGAAGCTGAGTGAGGTGGTGTCAGTGGAGATGTGATCTTAGAACTAGGGCAGATAGGGCCACAAAAATGGCAGAAAACCCATTGCTCAGTAGGAAATAAAAAAATAAGATTTTTTTTCGCCTCCAAGTGACACACTGAATGTTAGGAATTGTTAGGAAGTGAAAAAGAATAAAAAAATCCCATCATTTTGCATATGTAAAATCCCATCTGGGGAACTGCATCCGGTCTCTAGACTCCCCAGTCAGCAAGAAAGACGCTGACAAACTGGAGTGGGTCCATTGGCACCATCAGTATGTTGTGGAAAATGGAGCACGTGGAATATGAAGAGGGGCTGAAGGAATTGGCTTTGTTCAGCGTTAAGAAGAAAAGGCTGAGTGGAGATTTTATTGCCACCTTCAACTATCTTAAAGGAAGGTGCTGAGAAGATGGAGCAAAACTCTTCTTGGAGGTGCACAGAGGAAGGGTGCACATTCAGATGCACTCAAGCTGCGACAAGGGAGGTTCTGGCTAGATGTGTAGGAAAAAATCTCCATGTGAGGGTGGCCAAATATTGACCAGAGAGGCAGTGGAATTGCCATCCTTGGAGATATCCAAATCCCAAGTGAACAAGACCCTGGGCTAAGCTGGCCCTACTTTGAGTGTAGGATTTGAGTGGAGGCATCCAAAGGTCCCTTCCAAACAAAACCATTCGTATTTCTAGGATTGCTTTGCATGCCTGTAGGTCACGGTGCCCCTGCACCTTGAAAAATGTCTGTTGTTTGCGTCCCCTTTCTTCCCCCTCAAAAAGGACACTGTGAAGCTGGGAAAGTGTCAATGAAAGAAGTAAGGATGCTGGAGGCTGTGGAACAACACCAACACGAGAAGAGATGGGTTTGACTGAAATGGGCAGTTGAGCCTGGAGAAGAAGGGAGGGATGTCTGCAGATCGGCAAGCGCTGTAAGGAGTCGAGCGGAGAACGATTATAATTTCATAGTACAAGATCGAGACAGCATCCGAGGAACAGCCTGAGCTGCAGGTCATGCCGCAAGCCAAGAGGAGGTTCTGGGCAAGCGTCATGGTACGTTTGCCTTATTCTCAAACTTTTCTACAAGTGTTTTTGAGCGGTCTCATCAGCAAGAAGAGACTCCTCAGTGGAGTTCCTGCAGCCCTGCCAAAGCGGGAGCCATGCTCCAGTGAGCCTGGGGGAGGCTGCAGAAGACCCCACCGCACAAGCAAGGCTTGACTCAGCTTAGCATTTTGTATAAACTGGTGTATGGGGGAAACAGCGAGCTCAATCCTTTCTCTGGCCTCAGTCGCTGCTTGCGTGCGTTAGCACGTATCCTGCCTGCTGACACGTTTCTGTAGGTGAAGTCGCCATTAGTAGAAGCGTTCAAGGTGGAACCTCAGGGTGGATGAAGAGAAAAGCTGCTGCCAGGGCCCTGTAGCTCTGAAACCTTCTCCCTTCCCCGTCTGCCTTTTCACCCGGCAGAGCTCTCTGCAGCGTTGGGATTTTCATCTGGCAGGTTGTGAAGGGCAGAGGGAGGAGGAGGAGGAGGAGGAAGAGAAATGGTGGGTTTTGCAGCGGTTATTATTCTCTCTAGCGGCAAGCTGTATGTATCTTTGGGGAAAAGTGACTATTGCATGCTTCCAGGACATCAAGTTAGATCTTGGAATGTTTAAAATAATAGGAAAAATGCATTTCCCATTGGCTTCTTTGGGAGCAGCTTGCACATTTCTGCAAGCAGATGGTATGATGTATATTAAATTATCACTTATGTCGGGGGGCTTATTTTAAGGATGGAAGTGTCGTCTCTTGGTATTTGTGCCAGAACTGCTCATCCCCAAACTAAGATTTTTGTATCCTTCCAGCTATCCTGGAAAATATTTGAAGAAACATGCCCATCCCAAAGAGAGGTAAAAACTGTATCGCCTTGTTCTTCTTTTGCATATTTTAATGAAAAGGGAAAGCACTATTTAAAATCCCTTTTATAAAAGAAGAGTCCAAATTGGCCTTAATTGAACTAAAGGCAAATGTCCCGCAGACTTCATTGTAAATCTCCTCCACTTGGGTGAAGGTTCGCGTTGACGAACAGTGACAACATGAATAAGTAGTGCAAATATGACTAGGAAAGACCAAGAAGTCTAAAGCAAATGCTGAGTCATCAACAATATTTATAACCTCCCACACTCAGAATAGAAGATACCAAGGGACTGCAATTACAGAGTTATGACAAATGTTGAATTTTTAATGACTCCAGCTGTAGGACACTTCATCGTCCGAGGACATTGCTGCTGAAAGTCATAACCTCTGCTTAATCCATGTACATTGGCTGTAAGTTATGCTCTGCCTAGTTTGTCCATAAAAAGTATGGCTATCGACTACCTAAAATGTTATGTCCAGCTTTGCAGCTGTCCATATCCCATTTTCCACTGTTCTACACCTCTCCGTATCCGGTCCCGTAACAGACTACTCTTCCGTGTTGCTCTTACACTCATTTTGAAGCCTTATACCGTACAATTGTCAAAATTCTGTGAATTATTTGTAGTTTAATCCTCTTCACACCCCTGTTTCTAAACCAGCCTTGTAATTCTACCCCATCACTGCGAAAAACTATATTCAATAAACAGCAGCTGCACCGGGCTCCTTATGGCTTTGGGACATTTGGTCTCATTTGGGATGTCAATTCCTGGGGGGCAGAAGAGGTGACAAAGTCCCACTGATTCCCCTGGAATTAAAATATCGCGAAACCAACAGAATTTCAAAACCTAAGTACTTTTAATGATCGGGACCTGTGCATTCCTGTATGTACCACGCGGCCATACACTGCGTAGCAGTTCCGATAAAGAATGGAATCAAAAGTCTGTACATCCCGTGGATGACAAAGAAGATAATTTAATAGGCAGTCAGATATATTTTACATATTTGTATTTTCTTCCAAATAGAATATTACCTGGCATTTAATTTCCCTTAAGAATCCAGATGCTGTCAGGAAATGTCCTGATATTTTTGTTTAAAACCGAGAAGCACTTCAGGTGTCTCTTAATCCATTTTATTATGATTTCTCCGATGAAACTATCTCAAATATACAACCTTTCCGTTCACATCAGCACCTGAGCGCATTTTGCCGAGCAATGACGGGCTGTGCCGCCTATCTATTCCCAGAAGAGCTTTCTGTGGTGCAATCCAATAATCGCCGTTATTGCTGGATGCCAGAGCCAAAAGAAGGTATCTGTGGCCGAAGCCCTGAAAATTCCTCATCGCCTTTAATGCAATACCCGTTTTATTTTATTTTCACACGCTTTTCTTACGCGGGGAGATGAAGAAACAGCTCACGTTTCATAAAGCTCATCTTTTCGGAGCGGGTTAATCGCCCGGGCTGTGGGAACTGCCTGCTGCAGTGGAGGAAGGAGCCCACAAGAGGGCTCAGGGAAGCAGCCCTGGACCAGCATCCCTGGACCAGCATCCCTGGACCAGCATCCCTGGGAAGATGCTGGGCAGGGCGAAGCAGGGCCCGGAGGGAAAGCTCATCTGTTCAATCATATCCACCGTCCTCCTTAAACCATCTCCTGTAGGGCAAGCAAATAAACAAGCAGTGCAAACAACATCGGCTTTTATTACCGGGGATAGCATCCTACATGTATTTTTAATCTTCTGCCTGTGTATTTCTTACGAAGTTTATTAATAACCGGGAATGCTGCTGTACGGTAATATACGATAGCACTTAAAGCTTATGAAGCTCCCTTTCCGTTTTATAGCGTCGGCACAGCAGGCTCTGCCGAGCGCCACAGGAGCACGTTTATAAAAAGCTGATTACAGCATATAGCACAAGAGCTGGGTTTTTAGCCCTGTATGGGAAAGCAGCACTATTAAGTACGATTATTGCCTGCGGTAGGGCAGCGTAAACAACTCTGTCATTTGTTTTTGTGAAGTCATCAGCGCCACCGCATACAACCAGCGCCGACTGACAAAGCCAAGGAATCTACCAGACACCGGGCAACGCATTTAAAACCACCGCCGGAGCATGTTTACGTTGCATAATTTTCCGCCAAAAAACTTAATTGATTCCATTAGCTTTTTTTTCTTTTATTATTTTTTAATTATTGTGTGGTTTTGCCATCAGACGAAAACAGAATGGCAAAGAAAGCCACAATATTTTCACCAAGTGTATATCTGTGCCTATAAGCAAAACAGGCTGCCAAAAAATACACGTTAGGTGACACGTTACACTTTTTCCACTATCTGATCTATTACAAGTCAGCGGGCTAGGAAAAAACAGCCTTGCTTTATTTACAGAAGTGACATTTTTACAGGTTTTGAAGATATTCCGTGTTATCTGCAGAATTTATTATGGGAGATTATAAAGGAAATCCAGTTACGCCCCATTTATTCGTATCTGTAGGACAGATCACATCAGTACCTCCAGCAGAGCAGCGTGCTGCGCCTTCGTGAAATGTTACCCCAAAGCACAGCGTTTACATGTTATCATTGCTTATTTTTTCGCTATTGATAGTTTAAATAAATAAAAATCCTTCTTATAGATCAGCCACCTGTACGGATTTATGGGAACGTACTTAAGACTTTCAGTGACTTGGAAGAACTTGAAAAAGACAAATATTTCAGCAAATATGAATTTGGGGTTCAGGAAGAAAAAAAGGTCTCGGTAAGGGAGGGAATAAATCTTGAGGGCTATGAGGTCAGTAAGGAAAATCGGGAGTGGGGAATGTAAAATAGTAGTTATGACGGGGAATATGAAGGATATTAAGCTAAATAAAATTTTGGAATGGCTAATGCATGTGTAATATGAGTAAAATTTTCATGGGGTTGAAATTTGCTTTAAAATTTGGCATTTTTTCCTAAGTCAATAAAGGAAACAACTTTTGCCTAATTTCAGTTATCAGAAAAAAATAAAATCAAGCTCTCTACTCCCAGCTCACCCGGGCACTTGATGGGAGTCGCATGAAATAAACTTCTCTGGAGCACAGTCCATCCTATCGGCTCCGCTCTCCTGTTTTAAGATGGGATGAATTATGTTCTGAAGATTTTACTCTTCCTTTGTTTGCTACAGAAAATATCTATGCCGTACTTCGAAACAGCTAAAGTTGGGCGATATCAGTCCCACCCAAACCTGTTTTTCTCTGCCCTCACCTGCGGCGATTTATTTCTGTTCATAAAGTCCATCCTGCAAAACGAGAGTTCAGGGTGATAAAGACACAGAAATCCCAACCTGAATTGTACAGAAAATATTTTATTGAGAAATTTGTTACCAAAGTTACAGGTTTACCAAGAGAAGGGCTGTGTCATGATGGCTTCCAAGTACTGAAATCCGTGTTAAAATTTCAGATTTTAGGCAGGGAAAGATGCTCATGACAATCTAACCTGATGTGTGCAGCACCGGCCACTCCACGTACCCAGCAATTTGCCCTCTGATAATTTGGAATCTGACTGACGCAGTATTTTGTACCACAGCAGGAAATCTGGATTTAAAAGCCCCGGGGCTGAGCTTCAGCTGCTGGTAACTTCTCCCAAACCCAGGAAATTTACGGAGCTGTGAGAAGCCCCACCACTGAAGGAGATCTCTGGGCTCCCACCTACCCGGCTGCAAAGTGTTAATTCAGTTCTCGCAGGTGTTCGCATCCGCGCAGGACACAAGCGCGCGGTGACAAGCAACCCTGCACAAAGCTGTTTGTTTGGCAGCTAAGTCCTTGGACTTTTTGTGTCTGGGTAGGATTTGGCTCAAGGTTTGGAGAGGTTTTTTCTGAGATTTGGAAACTGTGTAAATTTGTAAATTTTGGAGATTTGGAGGGAAGGGATGCCATCCAGAGGGACCTGGACAGGCTGGAGAGGTGGGCACGTGCCAGCCTCATGAAGTTCAACAAGGCCAAGTGCAGGGTCCTCCACCTGGGTTGGGGCAATCCCAAGCACAAATCCAGGCTGGGCAGAGAATGCATAGGAGAGGGACTTGGGGGTGTTGGTGGATGAGAAGCTCAACATGAGCCGGCAACGTGCGCTGGCAGCCCAGAAAGCCCCCCGCATCCCGGGCTGCATCCCCAGCAGCGTGGGCAGCAGGGCCAGGGAGGGGATTCTGCCCCTCTGCTGCGCTCTGGGGAGACCCCCCTGCAGTGCTGCCTCCAGCGCTGGGGCCTCGGCACAGGAGAGACATGGACCTGCTGGAGCGGGGCCAGAGGAGGCCACCCAGATGCTGCCAGGGCTGGAGCCCCTCTGCTGGGAGGCCAGGCTGGGAGAGTTGGGGGGGTTCAGCCTGGAGAAGAGAAGGCTGCGGGGAGACCTTCCAGCCCCTGCCAGTGCCTCAGGGGCTCCAGGAAAGCTGGGGAGGGACTCTGGATCAGGGAGTGGAGCCACAGGATGAGGGGCAACGGTTTTACACTGAAAGAGAGGTGATCCAGACTAGATAGAAGGAAGAAATGTTTTACGCTGAGGGTGGTGAGACCCTGGCCCAGGTTGCCCAGAGAAGCTGTGGCTGCCCCATCCCTGGAGGTGTTCAAGGCCAGGTTGGACGGGGCTTGGAGCAACCAGGTCTAGTGCAAGGTGTCCCTGCCCATGGCAGGTTGGGTTGGAACTAGACGATCTTTAAGGTCCCTTCCAAATCTAACCATTCTATGAGTCTATCTATGATTTAGGTGTCTACATATGTACAGGGCACCTGAACTCTGAAGACAGGCAAGTGTTTTCTGTTTGATAATCACTGGAAACTAGGGTGAATGAGGTCCTAAACCAGTGATCATTTCTCAGCTGAACTGCTTTCCTCACACTGCTGATGGTGGGACTTTTTTCAGCTGCTCCCATATGGGTGCTGAAGCATCAGAGATGTCTGTGTGGAGCTTGCAGATATGACACAAGGTGTTTGTGAGATCAGTGCCAACCTGGAGGAGCACCTAAGGTGCAGGTGACATTCCTCAGGAACAAACGGTGTTACAGGCAGCAAAACCAAACGCCACATTGACCAGCTCTTCGGTGACTATCGTGAGAGCTCAAAACCCGACCCACGGAGAGACAGATGGGCAGACACCAAAGTGCAGGTGTCTGCATCACCCTGGCTTGTGTGAACACGTGGGGACTAGTTATGAAGACGCACCTTGAAGCTCCAGTAAAGAGAGAACCAAAGGTTCCACCTGCCAGTAAGAAAACTTGCAGATAGCTTGCTTGTTGCATTAGTGCATTTTTTTTTTTCCATTATTGCTACAGTGCAATGGAAAAATAAAGAACCTGCATGAAGAGGCTGCTTGTATCCCCCATTTTCATCTTCTCCCTGGCACGTACAGTAGGCTCTGTTCTATCAAATTGCCCATTGTTTTTGACATCCCTCTGTAAATCCCAAATCACTGCATTATTCTGTGGCACAGCGCTGATGGCTCTTCTACGTCAGTTCCATTTTTAGTATAATTTATGTAGCCTAATCTTGATCTAAATGCTCATCTAGATCCCAAATGGAAGGCGGATGAATGACTGATTAATCTTCCCGCCTCTCTCTAGAAACCGTCTCCTGTAGATTGCTTTACTGTATTATACCATCTTCGCTGTCCTTCTGGGGTAACAGATACAGCTGTTGATACAGCAATTCAGGTCTCTTCTTCCCAAAAAGAACTGTGGCACTTGGAAGTCTCCAGCTCCCTTGATTGAAAACCCTTAGAACCAGTTCACGTCTTTTCCCTAAAACTGGGGAAGCAGTGGGTTTGCTCTGATGAAAATACGTGCTTTTTCAGCGATCTCGTTACCTGACCAGTCACAAAATGTGATTGCAACGAGGCAATCATCATAAGGTCAGCGTGTTTACAGTGATGTCATGTCAGCATCAGTCCCAAGCTCCATTATTTGACATTTTTATCAATTATGGAGAAGAATACGGAAAACGATTTCCAACTGCTCGCAGCTGACCCAAAAACTGCAGGAGCGGTAGTGACAAAATGGGGCATTGGTACAAGTCTGTACTAGTAATTTAAACGGTGCCAAGGACTAGGCATGGAACACAGATTTCTGTGTATCTGCCATAATCGTCTATATATTTCTATACATTGGTAATAAATTCCTGAAGAGCCCTCGGGAACCACAGCAGTGTACCTCTGAGGCTGGAAGGTCTCATACAGGTTAGACAATTCATCTAATATAAATGAATGCAAACCCAAGCAGGAATTAGGAAACCACACGACATCAGCACATGCTTTGGGATGACCTGTACCAGAAAGCTGTACTCATTATTCACATCTTCATCAAAGTGAAAAAAAAATAATCAGGAAATAATGTCAGGTGAAAATCTGGAGAGGGTTCAGAGAAGTGCAATGACAATACTTAGAGAATTAGGAAACATACTTCACTGTGATGAACTCGCAGAGTCCTGTTGATCTTATCTGGAGGGATGACCACACTCTACAGCAATAAGTGTGGATCACAAAAACTGCATAAAAGAAATCTCTGCATTCTAGGAAAGATAAGCTAAGATTTAATGGGTGGGAGCTGAAGCTAACCTAAAAATAAGGTGCATATTTTTAACAGTAATTAAGCACTGAACAATCCACTAACGCCTGTGGAGGATCTTTTTTGACTGTGTATTTTCAAATAAAAAACAGAGATTGCTTTTCCAGGAGATGCACACTACAGCACAAACCCAGCTTCACGATCAGCCTACCACCATGGAGGTGGTTACTTAGGGCTTTATTGATTTCAAGACAGAGCAAATTTTACGACATGGGAAAAACGCATCTATGCTAAACCACAGAGACTAGCAAATTTAACTCCAAAGGAAAGGATTATGCACAGTGAATGTCACGTCCTGGAAAAAAACCTGTGTACATTTTGAGCAAGGTCCTAGGACAGGAGGACTAGGAATTTGTGTAGAGCCCTGGCTGAAAGGACAGAGGTAAACCCACATCCCTTTGCTTCCTGCTCTCTCCATCGTGCCTCTCTTTTTTCCTTCTTCACAGTAGTTTTCTGAAGATTTTTAGCATATGCCGTAAGATTGCTGCGCTGGGAACACTGTGATTATTACATGGGAATGCAAGCACTGCGTAGGTGCCTTAATCTAGGCTTTTTCTGATATACTTCTTAATTCAATTGACGTGTTGGTACATATAAAGTCTATGTTCAAGTGTGAAGCACAGTACACTATAAATAAAAAGATAATCACGTTCTGCTGCTTGCTTGGAGAGGTAAAACCGTACCAAGAAAACTTTTAAAAGTTAGAATGTGATTTTCAGACTCTCCCACCCAGACCTCAACCTGTGGAACGAGAGGATAGTCCACACTTTCCTGAAATGTAAGTGGGATTTATCTAATTTAAAAAGTATTCTGTTTCCATGGAGCCAAGAAGCACTTCTGAAAACCAGCAGTTTTTGTTTGTTAAGTGGCATGATGGCTTATTACTATTTAATACTTCGGATTCAGTTATGGAGCAGGAACACAGTGTGTGAAGTGCCATACAAACACAGAATGAAAGACTGTTTCCTGCCCCTAATAGCTGTAATCGAAATGCATCAACGGCCCCGCTATCCGTCACTGCTCTAACCACTGTTTTGGAGTTCCACCACCAATCTTTCAGCGCCCCGCTCTGCCGTTATCAGCCTCACAAATGAAGCAGCTGAACGCAATGGGTGACAAAGCAATTTTTCCCTTAAGAATTAAGGTACCAGCAGGGACACTTGATTTAAGAGACACACACAATGTAAATACAGAGGGACAGCACGTACAGCATGGAGGATCACTGGGATCATCTGAGCAGAGAGAACGCTGGCTTTTCAGCAGCTGGCATTTCAGAGCACGTCAGGGCTCTGAAAGACCTTGGCCACTTCATCTGCGAGGCTGAACAGCCAAGCATCAGCCTGTTTTTCTGCCCTTCACCTCCGACTGACCTCGATTCATGCAAGGATGATAGCAATAAAAATGTAACCGGGCACAAAGACGCAGCAAGGATGCTCGCAGTAAATGTGAGACTGAATGCCCAGCCTGAATCTTTAACTCTTATGGGAAAATTGCACTGCCATCCATCGTGACATTAACTGGTGTGTTTTTCAGAAACACAGTCTTGGCAGATAGTGAGTACCGACATATATGGTGAAACAGAAGAAATGGAGACTAGTCATTACAACCGGCCAGTATAAAACCAGTGGATGCCATCATCTTTCGCGGCTTCTTACAAAGTATGAAAGAGCTGGGAAACATCAGCATGGGTGACACTATAAATGAGAGAACAGCTAATTAGGTGAACATGTTTTAAATTAAATTCACACTTTGTTATCGAGCATTTCAGATTCTTACTAACTTGCAGTGTCAAAATATCACGTAGTTATTTATGATATGCATCTCTATATTCACTTATTCTTTATTTAATGGATTTTTTTCAGGTTCTTGCAAGATTTTTTGGGAGATCACCCAAGGTCCTCTCCAGTCCTGATCTCAATAATCCTAAGCGTATCAAAATTTAATCAAACTTGAAAAACTGACCACAATCTTGGGACTACGTATGCTCAAAGAGGATGCTGTTCACCTTTCAAACACAGGACCAGTGAATGTGAAAACAGAGATTGCCTCTCAGGTTCCCACCTGAATTTTTAAGAAAGCCTGACTCCTGAAACATGGATTTCCTGCTTCTCCACATTCTTTTAGGAGCACCTGGGAATCCTCAATATTGCCGTAAATATCCAACTTCTTTATAAATATGAATTTCTATGTCTCAAGAATATCTTATCTGTGTAAAATCCAGCTTGATTACGAGCTGAATGGAACTGCATTCCTTTGTCATAGACCATTTTTTGAGAGAATTATCTGGCCTTGCCCTCACAGACTAGGCATTAGTCTGTCGTTTTATCATCTTCTCTCCTATTCAGCCAACAATCCAACTTTTTCAAAGCCCTCCAGATGAATTTTGCATTGAATTACTACCATTTCCCTTCTATAACTTCTTTGCTGCTTCTTGTGCGTTATCTTTTCCCATACTCTGAATTCTCAGTGTAAGACCCCTGCTTAGTTGACAAATACTCTTTGCAGGGTTTTGTACAAATTCCCCTTCCTTCTACTGACCATGACTATATGCATAGAATGAGCTTCAACTGTTTGAAAAACAAAACACCATTGTTCTAGCTTCTATATGTCTTCTCCATTAGAAGCCTGCTGGTGTTAGACATTCAATATGTATTGTATTACCCCCAAAGATATGGCGATATTCTCCACAAGTACTTACACTGTTCACTTTTTGTTTCTACATTTTTATTGCAAACATACATGCAGACACTGATCTCTGGAGATGTATGCTACTTAGAGCATCTTCATACAAAAAGTACACTGCAAGATTGGCATGATACAGTACATTGGCTAAACGTAGGGGAGTGCTGCATGTATCAACCACCAGAAAACTGCAGGGGGGAAAAAAAAGAAGACATTATTGTACAATAAAACATGTTACCGCAGGATGAGTCTCTGTGGCATGTTTTGCTGAACGTGCTTGCACAACCCTTCCCTCCTTCAACTGGGAGCACCGACAACAAGCCAGGGGGCGGATGTGACATGCATACATACCCCAAGAGGGGCATACATACAAAGATCCCTCCTGAGGTGGAGCCCATGGAAAAACATATTGGGTACGACTGTGCAGGGGAACCCCAAAGCAAGGAGCACATCCCACAGCCGTTCACAGCTCAGAGAGCAAGGCCAGGCACAAAGCTCAGCAAGCAGAGCTCAAAGGAAAGGGCTATCCAGATCAGGGGCATCTTCAACTAGATCAGGTTGCTCAGACTCCCATCCAATCTGACCTGGAATGTTTCCAGGGATGGGGCATCCACCACCTCTCTGGGCAACCTGGGCCAGGGTCTCACCACCCTCGGTGTAAAAAAATTTCTTCCTGTTATCTAGTCTCAATCTCCCCTCTTTTAGTTTACAACCATTACCCCTCATCCTATGGCTCCACTCCCTGATCCAGAGTCCCTCCCCAGCTTTCCTGAAGCCCCTGAGGCACTGGCAGGGGCTGGAAGGTCTCCCCGCAGCCTTCTCTTCTCCAGGCTGAACCCCCCCAACTCTCCCAGCCTGGCCTCCCAGCAGAGGGGCTCCAGCCCTGGCAGCATCTCAGTGGCCTCCTCTGGCCCCGCTCCAGCAGGTCCATGTCTCTCCTGTGCCGAGGCCCCAGCGCTGGAGGCAGCACTGCAGGGGGGTCTCCCCAGAGCGCAGCAGAGGGGCAGAATCCCCTCCCTGGCCCTGCTGCCCACGCTGCTGGGGATGCAGCCCGG
>VFFE01009010.1:76727-118557 GCA_008921705.1 Burhinus oedicnemus | reverse complement strand
CATGCGCGCAGCCCTCCCGGCGGGGCGGGCGGGGTGCGCCGCGGCGCATGCGCGCGGGGCTGTGGCGCATGCGCGGTGCTGGGCCTTGGGGGAGGCGGTGACATGGCGGCGGGTCTGTCTGGGGCCGGGCAGGGGAGTTCAGGCGAGAGCCTGGAGGGTGTCTTGGGAGCGCGCTTGTGTCGTCGCTTAGCTGCACAGCGACGTTTGCTGTGCGCTGTTGTCGTAAGGACAGGAATTAATCGATCGCTGGAGCAGCCAACAAGCACATTTCTCTTGGCCATATATGCGTTTTCTGTTTAATTTTTACTGAGGGCTTCAATAGGCCTATTCAGGGTTTTAAACAGATTTCCCCAGCCCTTAACGTTTTCCATTTCATAATAATACCTAAGCATGGCATGGATGTTCTAACCCTAGTGTTTGCAACATGTTCTTAAGTTTAAACAATAGCTGTTTCAGTGATTCTCCAATACTTCTTTTGAGTAGATGTGTGCTGTTAGGTAAGAAAAGTAGTGACCTGGAATTAAGCAATTTTGCCTTCTGTCAGCCCTCCTAGGAACTGAAAACCTCGCAAGATGACTGTCATCACTGTTAAGACAGGGATTACGGTGGCACCTCGGTGCTCTAACAGGAGTGATCGCTCTCCCGTTGTACAAGGTGTTTATTGATACATATCTTTGCTGCAGGCACTTGAGGTCCCTAACAAAGTCTGCGAATTTAGGAAAAAAAGAAAAAAGTACGTAAGTGCAGGTGGGAGAACAATAAATGGATGATGGCATGAGTCCAGCGAAAGAAGTGTTTGACAGCATAGTAAAATCTTAGATTGTACAGATACTTGGTAAAATGCTGAAGGTAGCAAGAAGAATATTATGTCAGATGTGGAGAAGGTAGACTCAAAGGAGGGGTGCAGTGATGGGGTTGTTAGGGCAATGGACTCCAGAGATGATACCAAGAGTAGCACATTGCATAGATGAAAGTGGCACCTTTACATTGCTCGTTGATAAAAGCCTGGACAGAAGATACGCTAGGCCCATTTTATGTTCTGTAATGCCATAGATTTTGTGCTGCTGTACAAAAAATGTACCTCACAGGCCCTTTCCAGCAGGGCTGAGGTTGTCTTGCACTGCTGCAGAACTTGCACTTCTCCTTGTTGACCTTCATGAGGTTTCTGTTGGCATAGGCCTGAAATTTTTTAAGAACTTGTTGGACTGAAGCTCTGCTGTTTGGCATGTCCTCTCTCACTCTCTGTTTAGCATTGCCCTCAAATTTGCTGAGTGTGTTTTCTGTCGCATCATTCATGTTATTGTTTAAGGTATTGAATGATCCTGGCCCCAGCATCAGCCCCTGGGGTAGCCTGCTACACACGAGACATCAAGATATTGATTGCTGCCGTGTGAGTCTGGTCGTCCTGCCAATTTTTGACGGGTCTAGTGCCTACCAGTCTGTTCTTCAGCCAGTATTTTCGCAGCTCCCAAATGCAAATGCTGTAAGAGATGGTGTCAGAAGCCCTGCTAAAGTCAACATGTATTACATCCACTGCTTTGCCCTCATCTGCATAGCCAATCATTTCATCGTAAAAGGCAGCCCGTCTGGTCAAGCCTCATTTGCCTTTGGTAAATGTGTTGACTATTCCTGATTACATTCTTGTTCTCTTTGTGTTTGGAAATAATTTCTAAGAGGGCATACTCCATGATCTCTCCTGGGACTGAGCCGAGGCTGAGCATTCTGTAGCTGCTCAATCCTCTTTTTGCCTTCATTAAAAATGGCTGGTACTGTAGCCCATATCTCGTCATCGGAGATCTCCCCCAGTCGCGGCGATTTTTCTAGGTATCATTATATCTGGATCTGTCGCAGTGTTCTGATGGTCACACCAGCAAGCTTGCGTCGCAGCTCTGGAAAACCTCCATGTGGCTCCTTGGATTTGAACACATTTAGCTTCTCTAAGTAGTCATAACCCATTTTTCCACACTTTGCTGCTTTTCATTCTGACTGTACCAGCGCACGTGGAGATTTTGGAGCAGTCTTTGTTTCTGAAGACTTAGGCAAAAGAGGTTTTGAGTACTTTAGTGTTTTCTGTACTACTTCTAGGCTGTCTTCTGTATTCGTCAATGCACCCAGATTTTTCTGAGCTTATTTTTACTCTTGTAATTTTTGTGGAATCGTTTCTCACTGCCATTTATGTCCCTACCTAGTTTTACCTCCAGCTTTGGCCTTTCTGATTTTGTGCCTAAATGCATAGGAAAGGCATTTTATATACCTCCTGTGTTGCTTGTTATTGTTTCTACTTCTTGTATGGTCTGTCTGCATTTCAGTTCATTAAGCAGCTCTGTGTTTCTGATGCATTTCCATTTTTTTCTGCATGATATTTTATTCCATAGCTCTCTTAGAAAGTTGTTGTCAAAATTCAGACCACCCTGAATGGCGCTTTCTCCCTTTGGCAGCCTCTGAGGGGCTTCTACCTAGCAATTCCCTAAATAAGCCAAAGTCTGAACTCTGAAAGTCCAGAATGCTAAATCTGCTGTTTACCTTTCTGGCCTTCCTTTGGATCCTGAACTTCGTGATCCTGTGGTCACCGCAGCTGTCAGCCATCTGCTGTTGGAATGCCACCAGTTCTTCCCTGCTTCTGAACAGCCAGGCAACAACCAGCCATTACCTCTGGTTGGTCCCTCTGGCACTTTTGATATGAAATTGTCACTAGTGCAGCTTCCTGAATTGCTTGCACAATGTGATGTTACCCTCCCAGCAGACGTCTGGGAACTGAAATCTCCCAGGGGGACCAGAGCCAGCAGCCAGGAGACTTCTAGCTCTTTGCAGAAAGCCTCATCTGCTTACCTCCTTTTGGTCAGGTGCTCCATAGCAGACCCCAAACCACACCACCTCCAGTGTTTCCCCTTTGATCTTGACTCGGAGACTCTCAGCAGACGTGACTTCAGTTTGACACTGGAGCTCTGTGCTATCAAGGAGTTTGTTTCAGTAGAGTGCAGCTCCCCATACTATTCTTCTGTGCTAATCCTTCTTACATACCCTGTTCCCATCCATGACACTGCTCAAGTTGTGTGTGCTGTGCCAGGGCTCTGATTCTTGTCACATCATAGGTCTGTGACCACACTTGGACATCTGAGTCTTGTTCTTTGTGAACCAAACTCTGCCTTAGTGTGCAGACACTTGAGGAAAACATCTGCCAGACCTTTCTTTTAAGTGGTAACTAGCACTGATCCTAATCCCGTGACCTGAGTTGTCCACCCTGTTCATTTTCAATGGTGTTGAGGGCCCTGAAACTCTTTCCTAGGTGAAGAGCTGCAGAGCATTTAGCTTTTTGTCTGTGTGGCCTCTTTGAAGATCCTGTTGATATCCTGCTCATCATCCCTAATGTGATATAATGTGCTCACTTCTTGCAGCTCCTTCCTTCGCGCTGCAGTGACTAGGTCTGCCAGAGCACAGCTCTCAAAGGTGAGGCTGCTGCCACTGCTGCGATCCCCATGGAGGAGCACCAAGCTGTCCCCACCGCCTGAGACCGCTCTCAGGAGTTCAGTCTGGAGGGAGGTTGCTGAAGTACCAGAGGTGTTTGCGCTCTCTGGGTCAGGGCATTGTGTCCTTTCCAGCAGCTGAGGGTTTTCTTCTGTGAGTGGCACTTCTGGGCTCTTTGTGCCTCCTGCACGGTGTGTTAATTGCATTGCATCTGCTTGCGCATCCTGGTCCCAAGGCTCCAAGTTCCTGATGCTTTCTGGGTGTGAGATGGGCATGAATGTGCTCTGCCCCTCGATGAGATTTGTTGTTTGGCTGGGAACCTCTCGTGCTGAGGGTTCTTAATCGCCATTCGCAAACCTTGTGAGTACAGAGACCAACTCGGACTTCTCCCTCCTTTGCTGCAGCCCAAAAGAGAGGAAAAAGACAGCTGAGTGACAGCTTCAGCTTGAAAGTTGCATTTAATCTAGTCTTGGGGAAAGCTAAATTGCATTTGTATTTCTTTGTAACTTGCTGACCGTGGGATTATGTGAGACCTGACCTTGTCTGCCTAACTTTTTTTTTTTATTATAATTTAGGATCTGAGTCTAAGTAAATGATGCAGTTAAACTTTGCATATTATACGGATTTCTGTGAAGTGATTGGAAGTAGTTGGTTTGTGATACAAAGGGTTCTGTGCGTAGAAGACGGTTGAACGGCGATAAAATACAAGACAAACATTAGTAAGCTTCACTTACTCATTTTGTAATCGAGTTGGATTTATCTGATCTTCAACAAATTTCATAATCTGGGAATTAGAGTTTGTTGTGCTGTTTTGTTTCCTTGCAGTAGAGCTGCTGCATTCATTTTTGAAAATTATTCCTTTCATATGATTTCTGTATAATGGTGCAATATGATCTTGTGCTTTATAGTAAAATCACATATTATTTACTGCTTCTACCTTTCTAGTATAAATCTAGTTTTCAGAATTAATTTTAGTTACTTTACTGCTGAAACATGGCTGTGTTTTATGAGTGTGTGAGTATATATTGCTTACACTATTTAATTGACTATTTTATTTTATGATAGTGGTAGAAGCACTAGTCAAGGAGCCCTAATAATCTAGAGGGAACCTCCTGTGCAAGACATTTTATAATAACATATATATATATATGTACACACACACTCTATTTTTTTCTGCTAGATGGCCTGAGATAGCAGAGTATAGTAAATTAAAATAATGTTTTGTCCCTCTGGTCCTACTGAGTACAGTCAGGAAATACCTTCTCTCTCTCTGTGGTCTCAGCTATGTTCCTAGCAGAGGTACTTGCATTGTAACGTACACATCTGTAGTGGGTTAACTTTTTTGAGGCTGTAAAGGTACAGCTCATGGGTAGACAGTCTTACGATTGTTTAAACCTATTAAGCCTCTTAGCTTTATAGATTAATAGAGCAATAATTACAAATATGGAGGAGGTCATGGTGAACTTTAGTCTGACCTTCAGTATAAAGAAGAGCACAGCATTTCCATGAATTAATTGTTGCTTGAATCAGATCATGCTCTTTAAAGAAAACATTGATTAAAAATGTCATTTAACAGAGGATCCACTGCAAAATTTCATAAATTGTTCCAATGTTTCACAACTCTCTCCGTTAAAAAGGTGCATATTTTGAATCACTTTGTTATGTTTCAGCTTCCAGCCATTGCAGCCTGGTACAGTTTTCTTCATGCAAATGAAAACCACGGTAGTATGTGTTTTCTGATTTTCATGAAATACGTTTAAATCATAATTAAATTGCTGGTTAGCCCATTTTTTAAAAAAAGCAGACTTTAACCAGACATAAACGAAACACAGTGAATTTTTATTCTGTCAGCAGACAGCACATTTTCAAT
The DNA here is from genome assembly GCA_008921705.1 of Burhinus oedicnemus. Classification (NCBI taxonomy): domain Eukaryota; kingdom Metazoa; phylum Chordata; class Aves; order Charadriiformes; family Burhinidae; genus Burhinus; species Burhinus oedicnemus. The sequence continues at coordinate 113,222 of VFFE01009010.1, read as the reverse complement.
CATTTATTAATTTTTTATTAATTCTTTTCCTTAAACTGTCATGAATTACTTAAGGTCTTCCTTGAGTTTTGGATATTGGAAGTAGACACAGGATTTTACTAGAGATAGTGTTAGTGTCAACTGCAGTCTTGTTCCTACTCAATATTTTTCTGTTTGTGTATCAAAGGGTAACTAACATTTTGGGTTAAAAAGTGTTGCACCGGTAGCTTTGTGTTTGAGTGATTGACTCCTGCATACCTAAGAGCTTTTCAAGTCATTGGTATAGTGTCTGATTCTATTTTTAACCTTATGAATTGATCTGCATTTGCTTTAACTATTTGATTTAATTCTAAGTCTGTATATTTTACATTAAATTCATACAACAGTGAATTTCAGTTCTATGTGGAATTACTACATCAGCATGACATACTGAACTCCAGAAAAAGTTGCACTGAATGTTTTTACTGAGACACCTGGAGAAGAATGTGGCTAGTGAGCATAGGAAATTGAGATTTCGATAGGTTTCTAGTCTCACCCTCATTGCTTTATTATTGTTGCCCTCAGATGTAGCAGGAATATTTCAGCTTTAGTTGCATTGATGTTTTATAAAAAAATACATGATCTTTGAGTGAAGGGGTTGCTCTGCCTAAATTCAGTTAAGCTGGGACATGGTGCACAGGGGGATCTTATCAAAGTGTATAAATAACTGATGGGAAGGAGTTAAGGAGATGGAGACAGACTCTTCTCAGTGGTGCCCTATAGATGGACAAGAGGCAACAAGCACAAACTAAAACGCAGGAAATTCCATTTCAGTGTAAGAAGCAAGCTTTTTTTTTTGTCTCTGAGATTGGTAGAACAGTGGAACAGGTTGCCCAGAGAAGTTGTAGCTTCTCCATCCATGGAGACAGTCAAAACCTGGCAGGACACAGTCCTGAGCAACCTGCTGTAGCTGACCTGGCTCTGAGCAGGGGAGTTGGACTAGGTTATCTCCAGAGGTCCCTTCCAACTTCAGCTGTGCTGTGACTCTAAATCCTTGTAGCTGTAGGTGTGGTGGTATCAGCAGTGTTCACCTTTTCTAGGATACTCCAGCAGTTACAGAATTCCCTCAGGATCTTGATCCTCCTCTGTTGGGAGGCTGAAATGACGTCTTAAGCAGATATATCAAAATAACCAGCCAAAGCATGCCTGGGATGATGGTGCTTCTTTAAGACTGCAGGAGGCTGGAGCCAGGACCTCAAGTCTTCTCTTTTTTTGGCCACACTACTGTTGCATTTCTGCGTGCGTAACAGGCTGCCTCGTTGCAGAGTGGGGCATGGTGTCAGTCTCGCAGGATACTCTTGAGTCCAAGCGGTTAGAATACACGTCCGAAATGTGTTCCAGTTTTCCCTAGGCTGAGTGGAGGTATGTCAGTTTTTTCTAAAGTTCCTGGAGAATGTAGTGAAGTTTTACAAGAGGGATCCCTTGCTCTTCCTTCAGAGACACACTTCTTTCCATTAAAGTTATGCAGAACATAAATGGGTATTTTGTGGGAACTACTTTACTCTTCCTGTTCTGTCCCCTGCCTGCTGAAGTAGCCCTTGTTTTCCACAGGGTGTAGACAGATTGGATTCCACCCCAACTGACTGTATACACATGAAGAATAGTATACCTTATATTTTTACAGGGAGTTTGTTTCACAGGATATTTTAAAATGAGGCAATTTTAGGTATCGTATGTCCCATTAGAAGTCGTTCAGTTGATTTCTAATGTTGCATTTAGCTGGGCATCTTTCGAAGCTTAATAGTTTCCAAACACAGTGAACGTTCAGAAGCAGAAATAACCCTTTAAGTTGTTTTGCAAACAAGCCTGTTTGTTCTAGTGGAATTTCTGTCCATGCTTATCTTTTTTACCATTCTTAAAACACTGAACAGAAATTATTGTAGTCAAACTAGCAGCCTGTGGTCTGGTACTCTTCATTTGCCTCATCCCCTGCCCTTGGAGGAGGTGGCTGGCTGGACTGCGTGTGCTGCCATGGGCACATGGAAGGGTGCTGAGGCTAAAAGACCGTAACTTTTCTTATCTGCGTTCATGGCCTGGTACAAAGACTTCCTGGTGGATTTTGATCCCTGTGAACATGGGCATGAGATCATCCAGTAGGTTTCTCAACAGCTGCTGAATCTGTGCGGTCAAGTTTAAATTGTGCTGACTTGTAATGATACAGGGGCATTGCACCGACAAAGTGTACTGGGTATCACTGGGCTGTGGTCGTTGGGTGACTTATTTTAAATCATTGATACTTTCCTACCAAGGGCGAATGGCAAAATGGAGAACTGCTAAATGGGACAGCCCGATCCCTTGATACTTGGGAATTAGTATGGCATGGAAATCTCCATGTTTTTGTAGTCTCTTTGTACTGTGCGGAATTAGGGAAAAAATCTGGTACCTTATGCTTATTCTGTGCCTAAATATGTATGCAGTGTTAGGTTGAGAAGTTTTAAACAGACTTTCCCTGATATTCTGACAGTTGGCTGAATTGTGCAAGGCGCAAGATTTTGCAATAGAATTGCAAACTAAAATCTAAGCTTAATGTTTTGTAAGGTTTTTTTTTGGTAGAACATAAGGAATAACATGAAAAATATTAGATATTTTTTCCTTTGATGCTTAAAAAATTTTGTTAATCATGGGCAAATATAAAACTTTTTTTCAGACATGAAATTAATATCACTCTATTGTAGGTTTAAAATAGGCATTCTTGAGTGAGATTATGACTCGAACAAAGCCTACAAAGGAAATACCGTTTCTCTTAAGGTTTAGAAGGGTTTTTTTATTAAAGTTTTCCACCACTTTATTTACCTGATACAGTGTTTTCCATAAAGAATTAACTAGTTACCCATTTTTACTGAAGTTTATATGGAATATGAGCCAAAAAAATGTGGGATCTGACTTCTACTGAAGTACAGTTCAGGAGCCCGTTGAGTAACAACGTTGTATGTGGTCTAGCGTTTCTCAAATTTCAATTTATCTTCCTAATTCAGAAGACTTAATTACTTATTTCTTCATTCTAAGAGACGATCTTTGCCTCAAATACACTCAAGCCATCAATTTCCATAAATTATTAAATTTCATTACAATTTCACTGTGTATGCTGAGATTCAAATCCGAAAGGATGTAAAGCAGAGTATGCTTCTTTGCAGAAGCATGTCACCCCCAGTAATTGTTTATTATCTGAAAGACAACTTCTGAAATCTGTGCTTACAACATCTTTACAGGTAGGTATGAGATGAATTTGCTTGGAAATCCTGCCTGTAATAACATGCCATGGCTTTTTCTTTCTCCTCTTTTTTTTTGCACCTTGTCAGGTATTTATATCTAAACATTAAACAGCTCATTTTCAAGCCAAGTGTACAAGTATAAATATTGTACTGTCATTGGAAAAACAGGATTTACTTTTTAACTACCCATTGCATTCACATTTTGGAAGGTGTTGCAAGGAGAAGCAAAGGTTAAGTCAGTCTAAGGGGATATTTTTGTTGTTTGTGTGTGCTTTTTTTGCTATTGGCAGCTGGAAAACAACAACAGAAAGGAAGTTAGCATGCATGCACGACGCTTGATAGATTAAAAGCATACAGGAAATATGTTTACAGAGCGCCACATCCAGCTGTCAAACCCTGCTCCCAAGGTAACGCCACCCCGATGAAAAAACCCTGCACTGCCGTATCACCTCTGACTACATTGCAATAAAAAGGGCTACGTCATTCATCACTGAGCCCTCTTCCAAAAAAAAAAAAAAAAAAAAGAGAAAAATATCTTCTTGTCGGAGTCCCTGGAGTTCCTGGCGGGCTGCTTAGCATGCCGCTCACAGTCGGGTGTATGCGCTGGCATGAAGCAGCGCTGCACAAAGCTGTACCCCCAGGACTGCGGCGGGGCGGGTGCGGAGGAAGCTCTCCCCGGGGTTTCTCCTGGCAACAGCGCGGGTTGCTGGGAAACAGAATTACTTAAATGGGGAGAAACTTTACCCAACTGGCAGCCTCTTGAATGCAAATAAGGCTTGAAGGCGACTTCTCTTGCTGATACCGTAATTTCCCCCTCCGAAATGAAAAATGAATCCAGAGGTTCTTTATTCAGAGGATTATGTGTAGATGCTGCTCTGAGGAATCATTCGAAGTTGTGTAATAAAAGAGGGTAATTATTTCTAGTAAAAGGTAGCGGTGTGGTACATAGGATTCAATAGCTTCTTGTTACTGTGGTTTTGAAAAGGGATGTAACGTCTGAATTTGCCAAATTTGTGTTGTTAAATAAACCTGTCAGTTGCGAGAATTAAACAGAAGGGTTATATTTACACAGGTTATTTTTTTCACTAGAGAATATTTTATATTATTTTGTGTGAAACCTGGGATACATTGGACTTCTTTGGCTAATTGTGTCCATTTATCTTTACTGCAATTTTTGCGTGAATGACATTGACCTGCCATTTGGGTAATTTTGTGATTTTGACTCAGGAGGTTGAAACATCTCACTTTCTTCACTTGGTCTCCATGCTACTATTTAAAAGCCTTTTGTGCTCAGATGCTCAAGATCTGTGGCACCAGCTGTGTTGTTAGTTATGTCCGTGTAACTCGAATGAACAGATATTCTTTTTCTATATGGTATTTGGCTGACTTCATCATAGTCACACTAGCACAAACTTAGTTTGTATGCTTATGGGTGAGACTAAGTTGGTTTTAAAGGATGGGCTGTTGCAGTGATTTACATACAAGTAGACATTACTAAAATACCGTGTAGTAAATGAGGTTGTGCCCTGCATCACATGTGTGCCTCTGTAACGCTGATTTGGTGAATGTGTATCACAGGTAGAGACATGGGATTAGGTTGCTCATTGCTCCTTCTCTTTCCACGCCAGATAGGAGAGTATGGGGGAAAGAAACCTTGTTTTGGCTTTACGTTGTACCAGGTACAGAGCTGGGACAGGGCACTGGAAGGGACTGTATGTATTGCTGAATTGCTGCTGCAGGTAGTGCTACAGCAATACACGGAGTTACGCTTTTACAGGTAAAACAGGCACTTGCATGTTTAATTCATCACTTAATGAATATCAAAAGACATTTGAACGAGGTGAATAATGCCCCCCAAATGCCACTTTCTTCCACTCGCTGCAAGGGGAGTGCCCAGTGACCAGCTCAGATGGAGGCATCTGTGCTATAACCAGCTGAAGAGTGATAACTTGAATCCTGTCTTTGCTGTCTTAGGCAACTGTAGAATCACAGAAGGGTTTGGGTTGGAAGGGACCTGTGAAGGCCATCTAGTCCAACCCCCTGCCATGAGCAGGGACATCTTCAACCAGATCACGTTGCTCAGGGCCCCGTCCAACCTGACCTGGAAAGTTTCCAGGGATGAGGCATCCACCACCTCTCTGGGCAACCTGAGCCGGGGTTTCACCACCCTCAATGTAAAAAATTTCTTCCTTATACGTAGTCTAAATCTCTCCTCTTTTAGTTTAAAGCCATCACCCCTTGTCCTGTCACTACAGGCCCTACTAAAAAGTCTGTCCCCATCTTATAAGTCCCCTTTAAGTACTGAAAGGCCACTATAAGGTCTCCCCACGGCGTTCTCTTCTCCAGGCTGAACAACCCCAACTCTCTCAGCCTGTCATCATAGCAGAGGGGCTCCAACCCTCTGACCATTTTTGTGGCCCTAACCAGATGGTGCACAATCTTTTGTATTTCAATTATGTAGCTGTTTGATGTTGGTTAAGTCATTGACACATCTGTCACAGTCTTCCATTTGGAAGGGTTCTCCAGGAGTGAACTCCTTTGAGTACTTATAATGTTCTTTTAATTTTGACCCTATTATTTATTGCTCTTCTTATCTCTTTTGGTGGCTACGTAGTCATTTAGCATCTCCATTTCCTTGATGAGAGGAGGGAGAGAGCGGTGCCATGCCTTCTTCTCCTGTGTTCTGTTAAAGAGTAAAGGTGTTTTAATCTCTTCTCATAAAATAGGTTGCTTTTTAAAAAATATATCATCATTGTACTTTTCAGCATGGTAGAGCTCTGCTATATACGGAATTCTTAAAGAAAAGGGTAACTGCTATGGAGACTCATTCAAACTAGACATGATTATGATTTATGTTATGGTTATGTGGACAGATTAGCTCAGTGTAAGCCAGGTGTGGATTTATAGCATAATAACTACTCCAGGTAACTGCCTACGCGGATGCCTTTGTTGTGCAGTGAACGCAAAGTAATCTGTCTTGGTTCCTTTGAAAGGTAAGCTATGTTACATTTACTTCAGGGTAAAAAATTGCGGTTACCACAAAGAGATGCTATAATACATTAAGAGTTTTGTTTGTGTGAATCATTTTTATCTTCTCTGTTTTTTCCCAGAACAGCACAACCAAAATTAATTGAGGGAATAATGTTATTTAATGACCTATCCCTGTAGTTGGTATTCAGTGGAAAGCCTTGAAATTTTTTTCTTGCCCAAAGAGTTATGCTGGTTGCCTTGAGTCAAGAGCTCTCTTTTTTTATTTCACTCTTTTCATCAAATACCAGTTCGCAGAATGATAATTTTTTTTCCTTCTTTTCTTTGATTTTCTTGGTTAATGTTCATATACAACATTTTCAATAGTAAAGAAAAGAATTTCCAAAGTCAGGTTATGCTAAATGAGAGTTAAGTTTTTCACATGTGGAACTATAGAAGCCAGCAGCTTTAGTTCTCTCAGAACCCTCAGGAAGTACAATAGTAAAACTCCTTGTACTTTAATTGATTTGAAAGAAGATAAGTGCAGCATAGACCTTATATTAGGTTACCATAAACAGATTTAAGGTTGTTTGAATGTTTTAGCTATTAACCTCTGTATCTTAGTCCTTTTGTGTTTCTTTGATATATAGTATTTACTTTGAATTTTTTCGGCTTACAGAGCTTCTGTGGTTTAATTAACGTCTTCCTGTCAAATTTATACCTTCAAATTACAGTGGTGTACGTTGCCTTAAGTTCAGTTTTATGTAATTTTTATTAAATTTATTTTAACTTAGTGACTATTGAATTATTTGGCTTGTAATCTGTTGCATGATAGGTGTTGCTTTATCTTTGCATGCTAATATTTTATTTATTATGTGTAGAATTTCAGTGGTACGGATACATTTGTGTATTGCTCTCATTTTGTTACTTGCAAAATTTTTTATGATACGTGTGAAACTTGTATTTACATTTCTAGTACAATTAAAATAATACACATAAATAAGTCCTTAGTTCAAATAAGATAAAAACCCGTGCAATATATAATGATGTTTATTGCAGTTTCTTGTGTATTTCTCATCGTTAATTCCTGTTGCAGATATGCAAAATTGGAGTTAGTGGGATTTCATCCACCTGGGGGAAGAGATTATTTTGGTCTTAGTTTTGAAGATTGGATCTTATTTTCTGTTGAGAAATGTGGCCAAGTAGATTATGTCTGTACTTTTACTGTAGTTTGGGCTTGATTTTTCAGGAATTTGACTTTCCAGGAGCCTCCAAAGATGTTTCAAGGACTGCCCAAATCTCAGGAATGGCTGAGAAGCAGAACTCTAGGGGGAACTGGCTGATAACTTCTGCTAGGAACCCAGTGAGAAAGTAGAAATACCGTGCAAGGGATGCTTGTTCTGATTAGACGTGGAAGTGCTTACAGAAAGCCTGAAGATTAGCAGCAAAAGCATGCCATGTCCTGGACTACTGCTCTGTAATCAGAAAACACTCAACTACCATTGTGGGATGGTAGATGTTTTCCACAAAATGTAGCCAACTCTGGCCATTGGGTAGGAGAAATGTTTTGATATTGCACTCTTGCTCTCAAAAGGGAAGCACAGGTTGGTTCTTGTTACTGGCAGTGCTGGGTTGTCTACTTTCGTTGAGGCACAATCTGGATGATGTTGATAATTCTCCAGAATTCTCTGTGTTTCTGACATTCCCCATTCATCTTTTACTATTTACAGGCTCAGAAATGCACTTTTTGGTTCATCAAACATTCAACTCCTGAAAATTTCATCCCAGAACCTGGTTATACATCTGTGGCCACTTCAGTCGTTGCACAGCAGGAGCAGGACTCAGGGAGGACAGTCGTAGATTAGCTGGCAGGCTGGATGAGGAAGGAGAGGGATGACTCCAGACAGTCCTTGGGGACAGCAAAACGGAATGCAGAGACAGGGACTGATACCTGCTGTATCGCAGAGTAGGATCGCAGGATAATCCACATTGGAAGGGACTTTGGGAGATCATTGATTTATGCGATCAGTAGATTGACAGCTGATCTGCTGGCCTTGTAGAGAAAATGTCTATAATCATCTGCTACTTTCAACTTACATTTTAAAAAAGGACAAAATTCTAAGTCATGTAATTAGTAGATGATTTCCTGATACGTTTTAGCAAACTGGAATAAGATTTTTTCTAAGATTATCAGAAGCAAAGTAACTGCACCAGAGATAATATCATGATATGTAGGGTCTATGGGGGCTATTTATATTGCTTGCGTTCCTTTGTTTGTATTCTTCCTGAAAGGTTCTTCTTCTTAGCTAAATAGAGATGTGTGAATCTACTTTTGTACTTACTGAGGTTGACCTGATGTGTGATGGGGAGCAGAAATGAAATCTCATCTTAAAGAGGTTGCACTCAGACAACTTTTAATAAAATAAACTGCTCACAGGTAATAATGCTTAATTTTAGTAGTATCTTGAGTGACAGTTTACAAAGTTACTACTCAGAAAGGGAACTAGAAAGAGAAAAACTGACAGGCAAACCAAGTGTAGAGGGTGGATTCTTAAGCAGAACACACTAATATGTCTTTATATGAAAAAGAGAAATATCAATAAGATGACTCAGATATGTTTACAGTTGATTCTTAAGATATTAATTTCAGAACTTAGCTACTGATCCTTTTTTTTTTTTCCCCTTGAGTGATTCTAGGATGTTCCGACCCTCCTCCTATTTTTTATCATTTCTCCCATAAATCCAATCATAAATTGAGTGATTTGGGTATAATTGCTCTGGAGTGCAGCTGCAACTTCTGAAATTAAGCAGTAGGACCAACAGAGTATCTGTTTGGCATGTTCACTTCTTCAAAAGTGAAGCATTCTCCTTCTGAAAAGTGTCTCCTGATGTTGTCGGCAGCTGAACGTGATTCCTGTTTAAAATGCTGTATTGAGCAGTGAGGGGGTTTGGGGTAGGACCTTGTGTCTTACTGTTGAGTGGGTTAATGCATTTGTTTTCTTACCAAGTTGTCTAAATTTCTTGCTATTTTATTTAAGTTGGTCCCATATGCCATTCTTTGTCATCAAATTGCTTTTCAAACTACCTGAAAGATGTTCTCTTTTACTGGAGTAGGATACCGTCCCACTTGGGAAAAGCTGGATTCAGACTCTAATGCTGAGTACCCACCATGGGCATTGCAGGCTGTTTCTGTGCCAGTGAATGGAACTGTATCAGGGCCCTGGCTCTGTAGATGTAGATGACTCATATCATCTCTGTGAAGTTGGTAGAGGGATCACAGAATCACAGAATCACAGGGGTTGGAAGGACCCTCTGGAGATGATCTAGTCCAACCCCCCTGCCAGAGCAGGGTCACCCACAGCAGGTTGCACAGGATGGCGTCCAGGTGGGTTTGGAATGTCTCCAGAGTCGGAGACTCCACCACCTCTCTGGGCAGCCTGTGCCAGTGCTCTGCCACCCTCACAGGAAAGAAGTTCCTCCTCATGTTTAGATAGAACTTCCTACGTTCAAGTTTGTGCCCGTTACCTCTTGTCCTACCACTGGGCACCACTGCAAAAAGACTGGTGCCATCCTCCCGGCACCCTCCCTTGAAGTATTTGTAAGCATTGATGAGATTCCCCCTCAGCCTTCTCTTCTCCAGACTGAAAAGACCCAAGTCCCTCAGCCTTTCCTCATATGAAAGATGTTCCAGCCCCCTGATCATCTTTGTAGCCCATTGTAGATCCTGGGTCTGCCTTTGCCCTGGTCAACCAGTACGTTCCTCTGAAATTCCTAGACATGGTTCAGGAGTTAGCGCAAACTGGGGACTGTTCCAAGTTGACAGTTTGAGGCAGCCATCCTTTTTTGGAGTGTTTGAGTATGGTGTGGCTGTGCCTGGGCTGTTGGCACAGCTCCAGAGGATGGGACCTGCAGTTGTGAAGTAGCCATCAGCAGGACTTAGGTGCCTTTCCAGTCTTTGGTGGTGCAGAAATGCAGACTTTCAGACTTGCCCTCTTGCATTTAAATGACTAAATTTCTCCTTAAGTCCTCATTAAGGAGTCATCCTTGTGTTGAGCATTTCACACACCAATTAAGACCTACTCAGTGTTTGATTTAATTTACAACAATTAAAAGCTTTTTGACTGAGAGAGAAGAATATAGAGCATCAAATATGTATCCTGTATGTGTGGATATCTGTGCACAGACATTCCTGGGTACTACTGTTGTAAAAATAAGTCACTGTAGTTTTATTAGGTATAATGGAATTGGAAAATGAGTAAAAAATTTTTCTCTCTGGGCTGATGACTGGGTGGAGATGAGGAATTCTGAGATAGTAATCTCTGTAGAACCATTTAAAATATTTAATTTGTGAAAACTTAATTGTTGAAGAGAATGTTGAGCACAAAATAAAGCACTTTGTACCTGAATTTTACAATAAAGCCATTGCTTAGTGCGTAACAAAGAAAGTGTTCTTATTCCTCACACATGGACCGACAATTATGAGAGGGTAACCTGACTGTATTTTGGATAAATTCTCTGTCTTCATTGTCTGATTTTTCAAAGCACCCTTTTTCGTAATCACTGAAGATATTTGACAGTTTCTACCCACTTCATTACAAGTCTATTTTCACTCTACCCAAGTTAACTGTAAGTGGATTCCATTATGAGTAACTACTTCTACCTAAAGTACTATGCATATATTTTTCATGTTGCACCCTGTGATCGCTTTTCTAAATGACAGTCACAAATGCCTGCGAAGCTGGGTTCCTAACATTTTGATTTTTGTGAGTGTCTGTTTTTCTCCTGAGATCTAAAAGGAAATTATAAGCAGTTAAGGGTACAAATGGTGTTTAAGCTTCCATGTGGCACGTTATATATATATAATGCATGTATCTGAAGTGTTTGGGGTGGTACTGGATGAAGAGAGTGGGGAAACATTTTAACCTATGAATGTGAATTCTGTTTGATATACTCAGAAAAAAAGCAGGTCCTCAAAAAACTGAAGGAAAACACATCTAGCGAAGACTGACTCATGTATTTTGCAATTTCAGATTGGGGCATCATGCCAGCAAATGATGAGTAGTTGAAGTATATTCCCACAGTGGAATATTTAGGAAGTTGTTGATAACCTCCCCTAGAGTTTGGACTTGCAATTTGTTTGCCTTGCGACGTTGGAGAACTCCACTCAACAGTGTGACAGTGTGCTGGCCCTAAACCCACCGCATTGCGGCATGGTGTGGGCATGCAGATTTGATTTTCAGCTGGATTCAACTGGAACGATCCATTTCTGGTGCTAATCCTTTTCCACAGCATTGCTCGACTATTGCTGCCTCCCCCGGAAAAGGCCACAGTCATGCATACATTATGTTGTCAAAATGATAAATGATAAATGAAGGTGGTAAGTGGTCAGCTGCCAAGGAAAAGACAGTCTGTCCTGTAGCAAAGTTAATTGGGTACATACACAACTGTGCAAAATGAGCTGTCATAGGTGGGCCCTGCTAGGGATGGCTCATCAGTCTATTGATAGGTCACCCTGGGAGTCTGGGGGACCTGAGGCGCACACCGGAGGTCCTTGCAGATCTAGTCCTTCATGTTCAGCTTGGTCATACATTTATAGGCCCTTGTTCATGCGTTTATAGGCCCTTGTTCTTCTTTTCTTGTATATTTTTTTCCATTTTTGTGGTTGAATCTGGGAATGTCCACTTCAGCTGTTGCTGTCTTCCTATGTTGTTTCTGTGTGGCTGCAATATTCCTTTTTTTTTGTTTTTTACTTTTTCAACCATATTTCTCTCGGTATTCATTCTCCTTTTATATTGGTCTGTATGTCATAGCTTCATTCACTCACTCACGGATTCTTAGAGCTTCACCAGTGTTTGACTATTTAATAATAAATGAAAAACAGAAAAGTGGAGAGTCATTAGGCAATTCATTGTCGTCATCTCTCCACAAGAACAGCCTAGGTAAAAGTAGCCTTTGTTCTGTGACGTAATGTACTTTCACCCTTTAATAATAAATCAACAAAGCATCTGGCTCCAAAATTAGACTCCTAAAAAACCTCTGGCTTCTTCTCAGAGGAACTGTCTTCACTTATCTCTAATAGGAATGTCCAGAAATGATAACAGGAGTGGGATAGCAGAAAGGCTAATAGAGTTAACTGTGACATGACAAACATGCCATGGTAAGAATGTGTTTATTCTTAACAATAAAATGTTTTGGGGGATATCATGCACATGCTGCTTTTGAGCAATGTTCTCATATCAGGTGGTCAGGATGAATTATTACACAGCTTTCATTGATCCGTAGCATGTAGGTATTCTGTCAAGGAAGACAAAAAGGGAAATGAGAGGTATGCCTGACATTAATGTTCTAAAAGTAGCTGTTTGGGGTTAAAATGTCTTGGTTGGCGAGTTCTCCAGTGGATAAAGGCCCTTTTATGTGTACAAGTACTTGTTAACATTTTTAGCTTATATTATCTGTATTTAGGTGTGCATTTACTGTGTTTCATGAGAAAATGTAGGCCTGTAAGTGTTTTTGTGTTTTGTACATCATTCTCTCATGTTAATTCTCATAAAACTCGCCTGGTAGATGTGCCTTCCCTGCAGGTGAAGAAAATAAGCTGTGGTTAGATGTGGAAGGAGAGCTAGTCTTGTGGGTGACTTTTGTATTCGCTTCCAAATAGAACAGCTTAAATGAATGAGTTATTTCTTCTATTCCTAAGTTTTCCGCTTGTGAGGTGGGAAATCATGCTCGTTTGACAGGTATACTAGGACAGGTATCCAGGTATCCTACTTCTGTGGAACACAGGTGCATTTGAGTGAGATGGAAAAAGATATGAATAAAGGGTTTTTGAGAAAAGGCAGAATAAGAAGACATCAGGTGGCCTCTGTTGGGAGAATTTTAAATGAACAAACTGTAGGGGCATCAAGGTGAAATATATAAAAGATGGAAAAAATAATTTTAATCAAGTGATGACCAAGGCACAGATAAATATTAATTTTTTCCTAATTCATAAAAGCAAGATCAAAATGATACCTCAGATATTGCAACAGAATAAATTTGTGGATTTTTCTATGAGCATGGGGATGTAGATAGTGTTGAAGGACAGACCTACACGTTGTTCCATAATGGTAAACCTGTCAACAGTGAAGATGGTCAGATTTGGATTAGAGATGGATAGGAGAATATTGGGAGAGAAAGATGAGGAATTCAACTCTTTCTATGTTTGGTGCATTGGAAGAGAATAACATCAAAGAAATATCAGGAGGATAGCTGGATGTATGAGAATGTTCAAGAGAAATATGTTAAGAGTCAAAAAGTACTTTATAGAGTTACTAATACAGAGCGTGGTGTCATTAGAGTGGGTCAAGTTACCCGATATTTGAGTATTGGACTACTGCAACCTGCCATGGAAGGGGCCACAGTCTTAGCGCAAGAAAGGGGTGACATCAGAACTGTGGGAGACTCAGATGACAATAAGGAGAAAACCAAATTGGGGAAGCTAGAGGGGGAAAGTAACGTGAAAAACAGGCAGAGAACGTGAAAAAAAGTCCCAAAACACAAGGTGTGGAGAAAGTTTTGTCTTTTCTTCCTATCTGGAGGATACTAGATTGATCTGGGCTGGACACTTATTTATGGGAAAGAGGAGAAATTGGTTGCATTGAAAGATTTTGACAGCTCAAATTGGAGGAAGGTGCATCTTGGAAGGTGTCACTGAGGGTGGTGTAAGCAGCTTCAGGGGAGTGAAGCTGAACTGCAATTAGAGAGTATTTAAGAGAAGAGAGAGGAAACTGGAAGAGCTACAGTAAACTACACATTTGAAAAAAATGCTTGAAGACAGGAAGAGGATAGTCATTTCTGCAAATGAGATCCACTGTATTTGGAGGAGTGTATATTGAGAGAGAAAATAAGGCTCTTCATCTTATTAGCAAGGCTCTTTGCAGGAAAGCGTTTCGCTGTAGGGAATATATTTGTTTTTCCTGCCTTACTTTCAGTAAGAGTAATGAAGGAATAGTTAAAATTGTTCACCTCTGTTGGAATTACATATTTTTTTGGAATATAGCTGAAAAACTCTGTTGTCAATACATACGGTTTTTGAAGGAAAACTAATTAAAAGATGAGTTTCTAATGGCGACTGCTGAAGTAGTATAGCCTTTCAGAGGTAATTCCACTGACAGTAATTTCTATGAAATCTTTTTGTTCCCATGTTGATGCCTGATGGTCTTTCAGTAAAGGCAAACTGACATATTAGAGTTTTCTGTCAAGTGCACAAAGAAAAGAAATAGAAAAATTATACATAGGTGTATTTTTTCACAAGTTGGCCTGTCATAATGATGCCGGGTGCTAATTGAAATGATGGGATGTGCAATATTTTGAGGCAAAAATGTGATTTTAAAGTTAATGATGTTTCTTCTGGAGTTGGGAGGCTATTGGGACCAACATGGGTAGACCTATTGCTGTCATTCGCAACAGGGCAAGGGGAACCTTGGGAGGATGTCTAATTTATCCACCTGTCTGAACGTCAGATAATTAACCTATTTTAAAAAAAAATCAGTAGGTAAGGTGACACGATCTTTTGCAGAACGTAGCAGTTGTTATCTTTAGAAATTTTTTTTTTAAGGCTTAAGCTAGATCTTTATTGTTTTAGTTTAACTTTTTTGATTTCTTGCCCTGTTCATGGTAGTTACATAGAACAATTTATAGCCTCCCTTCTTTTTTCCTTCTTGATCAAATAGCTGTAGTGTGGGATTTAGCACTGGTTTCAGACCTGAAATTTAGTTATCTGCATACAGGTGTCTCAGTGTGCTCTGGGTGCGTGAGGTCCCGTTGTATTCCATGGAGGTATAGCCCTGGCGTGAAGCCTAGAGAGCTTGGGTTATAGGCTAAACAAATGGGTGGGGAGAGCAAGGGAAACCGAATTTGTTGACAAATTTATGAGGAAGAAATATTGATTTAGCAACTGAATTGCCTTACTTGGTATGTCACAGACGTCTGTCTGATGCAAAGATGGGACAGGACAGATACAAATTAAATGACTTGCAACTTGCCAAATAATCCTACCCAGCCACGTTGTCCCGCATTAGTTTGCTCTCCAAAGACCTTTGACAAATGAGGATCTTAAAATAACACTTTTAAAACTCCAAGGCTTCCTTAGCCTGAGAAACAAAGCATGTTCCCATGTTAGATTGAGGAAGAATATTTTGCCTCCTTTTTTAGCCAAGTGAACTTTATCCCTGAATCAAACCTTTGGGAAGATTGTATCGCTAAGTCCCCAAACGTCTAGGAGTCTATAATGAATCTCCCATCAAGAAAACAGTAGTATCTATAAACTTGTAAAAGTATACACTTAGGGAGTTTTTTTTCTGGATAATCTATTTTGCTCGTTAACGTAATACATATGTTTTAAAAAGTTGGCATTTTGCCTTGGCAAATAGCTTGATGATAAAAGCAAGTTTATTCCTTTAATTCTCCTCATATGAATTATTGTCATGTAGAATACCTTGAATGAAGTTCCAAAACATAATTTTCGATCCTTAAAGTCTTGCAAAATATCAGAAAATTTTCCACCCAAGTTAACTGTTCATGCTGAGCCATCTCTCCCATGAATGCCACAACAAGAACTTGTGCTTTTTAATTAACAGATGACATCATTGGCATCGACGGATGTGTGGAGATTGCTGAAGATTTTTTGTGTATTAGCTGGGATCAGATTTCTTATTAATTTTCAGCTGATTTTTAATAATGGTGGAATCGATAAGAACTGGTAGTTTTCAAGCTGGAGTTTAGAAAGTTAAAATGTGCATGACTTTCGAATGTGATCTTAATTCAAATCTATACGTCTCCTGCTCCTGGCATCTTCCCATGATTCTCGGGAGGAGAGAAGGAAAACATATTATTTTAAGGAGTATTTGGTGCTTATTAAAATTGCACATACGCCCGCCTTCAAAAGAATCTTGATTTACTGCAGGTTGTTCATGTGTCGCATGCGGACATTTTTAGAGAACAGATTTCTTATCGCTGTGAACAGTGAATGGCTTCCAGTGCTCCACGATCAGTGAGCAAAAATGTTATATCCATTGTAAAAGGTAGGAAACCATGAAATCTATAAGCCGATTTGGCAGAAGAAGCGGTTGTTGGTGCCAAGATTTGGTTACTGACCCACAGTTTCCTGTTTTTAAATATATTAATTGATTCGCAAAGAGCATCTTTTGGAAAACAAGAACTCAGACAGACTGGCACAGGCTGGAGCTCCGCCAAGACTGCTCGGGAAGGTTGCCATGCTGGGAGCGAGCGAGCGAGAGAGAGAGCGAGCGAGAGAGCCGAGGAAAGAAAAAAAAAAAGGCAAGACTTGGCACGGCTCAGTCAAATCAGCTTCTTTTGTCTGCTTTCTCGGCTTGAGCTTCAGGAAAGAAAACCGTCCTGGGGTACAGAAAAACTCAGAACTTTTTTGGTTTTCAAACTTAGATAGCTTTTTAAGTCTCTTGGGCTGTTTGAAAGTGGTGGTACATTAAATGACGTGCAGTTACCAGTGATAAGAGAAATAAAAGACTTCTTTAATGAAGCCTCCACAATGTCAGTTTATACATATGGGAAATACGATATTTGAATTTTTTTGTATGTCTGATTAAACTGTAAGGGAGCCGAGTAACTTGGAGGATTACAGAGGGAATACCTAAATAAAAGGGAGAATTTTCATTTTTTGCGACAAAAAAAAGTTTTCATCGACATGAATATGCTTTAAAACCAAATCTGACTTCCTTCGGAATATGTTCAGAACGGGAATTTCAACGTTTCTCTCATGCATGCTACAGATACGAACTTTTAATGGAACCTCCTTAAAGATTTCATCTGACCCAGCAATGAAGTAAGAGTAGAGAGAAAGTTGTGACATCTTAATATGAAAGTAAGTATGTTCTTAAAGCAACAATATTTATTTTTGCTGCTTCCTGCTGTCCTGGCTCCATCTCCCAGCTATTAGTGACAACACTGGAGACCAGCAGGGCAAGCCGAAGACACCCAGGCTACGCCTGAAGGGCAAAAAAAGAAATGAGAGCGTGGATATTTTCCTGCTGCTCTAAAACATTCCTTCCAGTGCGTCTTGCTAGAGAGCATGTGAAATTGCTGAATTTTCTACTTTTGGAGAAAATAAAAGATGGAAAAATATTGACTTCTGCCAAGTGAGGAATGTTTGAAGACGGCAGAGCTGGATTTGAACTGATGACACTGGATATAGAAACTCCAATTTGTAGTTACAGTACCTGTTTGCTGTAAATTGTGAAAAAATCTGCTCTTTTCTCATACGTGGATTAAAAAAAAAAATCTGTGACGACTGAAGCGTGGATGTCTTATGATTTCAATAAAATTAAGGACCTAAAAATCCATTGTTTGTGTTCTCCAAGGGTGCCTGGATTTTCAGTGAGACAGGTACCTTATTTCTCATTTCATAGGAACAAATACTAGCATACTGCCTATTAGGCCTGGATGTGGTTGGATTATACTACTTCTGCTGTGACAACCAGCATTATTATTTCAGAGAGTAACTGTAAAGCATAGATTTTTATGGATCGTCTTCACTTATAGTAAGTATTATACTATTCTTAAAGAATAGATTGTTCAGCCTGTAAGATGTGTAATTTCTGGCATGCTGCAGAAGGTCCTTTCCCTAATTCTTCTTATATGCTGAAGGAGAGGAAGAAGCAACATTAACGAAAAACATTTTAACAGGAATGTGTTTGTATTTTAACTGTATAGCATGGCATTTTGATTACTAGGCTACTCGAAGTAACTGGCCTTTTTGGTTATCTAAAAGAACTTGGGTTACTTAATATTACACTAAATTGGTTTCATAGCAAGGTATGTCAGATTTTTACTACATCAGTGAACCTTTTGAAAGATACTGTAGTTAAATAGTGGGTAAGATGCTGTTGTGATTACTGTTTGACGTACTGAAACCTCTTAATGTGGTTTGTTAGTGATTTTTGAAGAAAGTGTCTCCATCAGCTGATGTGATTAAAAAAAAGCAACCCTGTCTTTCTAAATCGTTAAAAAATATATTCAACAGCTGTGTGTTAAAATAGGTATCCCGCAATAGATTGCAAGTTGATACTCGGTGGAAAGGAAGCGTTTGGAGGAGTTCAGTTTTGCTTTCTGTGTGCTTAGCTAGTATGTCTTTCATTCCTGCACAGGCATTAACATGTGATGCGATCGGGGAAACAGAGAGATGTGATGGGTGTAAGTTTGCAATCACAACAGTGGAGTAAGTTTGTCCATCTGTGTGCATATTCTGACGTGAATTTCCCGTATTTCTTAGAAACAGTGTGTAGTCTCAAAGCATATGCTATTTTCTTGAATCACGACATTTCCTAACAAATTTTTCATGAGCGTCCCTATTAAAAATCAGAAAACAATAGAAGACATTTATCGTGGTGCCTCTAAGTGAAAACAAGCTCTGAATATTAGAATAACCGTATTTCTCTCCTGAGTACTTATATAATTTCATAAATGATTTCTCAGGTTTTAAACATGATCAACATGTGGGTCCTTGCAGAGCATTTACAAATAGACATATTTGTACATATATTGACACGGAAGTTATTTTGAAAGCAGTTACTACAATTTTGAAAATATTATTTATCTTTGAAATTTCTAGTCAGTATATTTTGTTTCCCTAAATGAGACATAAACCACTGCAGATTTCTTTTGGCCTACATGATAAAGAAATTATTTTTTCTTTCTGCTAAACCCTTCACTTTTAAAAGTTCATCTAAGTGCTTATTTTTGGAAAATATCCCAACTTGGCAAGTTAAACTCAAAATTTGAGTTGTGTGGTTTAAATGGTTGGTTCCAGAACGTTGATTGGATTGCGAGAAAATGTAATTTGAGAATGTAATTTGACATGGTTTATCATATTTATATATTTTATTTACAAACTGTATAATAATTTGGAGTTTTCAGGGTACTTTATTCAGATTACTCATTATCACCATTCATTTATGATCATTAATGATTGGTTTAGTTTAATAACTTCAAAAATGAGCAATTTGTGTATAATTCTTAATTAATCATTAATATATGTTTTGATTTGGATTGTACAATTCCTTAAAATGGCATATTTCAATGTGGAGGTGAGGATTAGGGTTTAGGATGAAACTTGATTTTTCTTATTAAACTAGAGAGGTATAATATTAATTCACATAGGAGCATTGTGTTTGATACTGTAATGGGCCTACGTCTGATCTCCCTCGTCTGCATTAATAATATATAAAGCAAGGTTTACTCTCCTGTTTTGACTAGTATCAAAGTAGATAGAGATCAAAATGGGATTGTAATGGCTTAGTTTGTGCCTTTTATATTTATACGTGTAAACCGTTTTTGACACAGATTTGTGCAAAGGTTGAAAGAGCGCTTACTATGAACCAGTATGTTTATTGGACAAGTAAGAGAGGCGCAGTTCTCAGTGTGACTATGGCTTTTTCCTAAATATGGCTGTAGGATAATAATATAAATGTTAAAATACAATGTGTGCAGATTTTGCATGTTATTTTGCATGCCGATATCCATGGAAAATGCTGACGATTGGCTTGATATTCTACATATGGTAGAACTCCGTATTCTGCCATTGCTGAGGTAACCTCATCTTCTGTATCTGGTATTTTTTTAAAAAGCTGCGTATATTTTAGGGCTCTTTCCATTTACTATTTATCGTTACTCCAGAATAATTGCTTTTCTTTGTAGACTACTACATGGCAAGGTGTTTTCTCTCTGTACAGCAACTTTTCTGGCACTGGTGTAATTTTTTTAATTATTCGGTATAACTGTAGCATGTACTTCTTCAGATCTTGCTCCAGTACACAACAAAGTATATAAAACCCTAAATGAATATTTTATCTCTAAGTCTAACCTAGTCCAAGGTGGAAACTGTCTGAGAAACCACAGGAAGAAGGCTGTAGTATTCTGTGCTTTCTTATCATCTATACCTTATCATAATTTAACATAAATTTCTTCTCCACTTGTTCATGAAAACAGACACAGACTTTTTCTTCATTTGAGTTAAAATCATTTGTCCAGCACTATGTGCGCACATGCTCGTTAGATTCTCAACACTGCAAATTGATGTAGCGGGATTGACTTCGGGGGAATTCCGCTCCTTTATTCCAGCTGGAGGTATAGGCCACAGTCTTTATCTGTGCAATAAAAATTTTGAGCAAAATTGATAGTCTTTTGTCCAGCATAGATGTTAAAACATCATGTAAGTGAGTTAAGTAACTTTTGTAATCGTCGTGGAGGAATAAACCCCTTTAGAAGGTGATTTATATGGCTGTCACATCGGTCCTGTGAATCACTCTCTTTATTGACCATAAAGGTAACCCAGGGCAGATAGCTTAGACTAAGACATGTGACATTTAGTTGGCTAAAGTTGAGGAAGATCAATCAAATTCTTAATAATTTACAAAAAAGAAAGTTTTAACATAAAAAATGGCAGTGATTACTTGTACAGACTTGTGCTCCACTACAAGGCAGTATTTGCTATATTCAATTTCAAAGTTAAGAAAATAGGAAAATAGAACAACAAATTATAAGAAGGTGAAAATATTAATCTGTAATATTTTTAAATTGGCTTAAGATAACCGTATTGTCTGCTATATTCACTTTTATTTTATATATATGGAATAGTCCAGAGTTGTTTAGGGCCTGACCGATTCTGATAACCTTATGGAAATTATTGTAGAAAAGACAGAAGCTTGTCCTCTTGATAGTTATGGACATCTGTAGTTTTTCAGTTGTTTTCCTATAGTTGTTATACACAGTGTACATCTGTTTCTCTGAGTTACTTTAGCAGTTTTTCCATATTTGGCTGATGCTACAGAATATTAAATTGTTTGTGTCTTCCCTGAAGCAGACAGGGACCACCCACTTAATGTAGTTGAAAGCTCTAGTGGTCTTCACCTTGTCTTGGGTATTCCGTGTCCTCTCATGTTCACAAAGATGGCACTTCCTCTGGCTAGAAAAATGAACAAAAATGAATTGGCCACTGTGCATTTTCTCATCTAAGTCATGGAGATGTTGGGATTGAGATGTGGGCCTGATTTGAATGTTGTTTTCATTACAAGGGGATGTATCATAGGTCTTGTGAGAAATTCCCATTATTATCTCTTCTTTACATTTGTTAAATCACCTATTTTTTTGTAAGTTTACCAAGATCAAGCAGAACAAGGCTATAATTTCCTTTAGCTAGCTTCGTTTTGTTGTTTTAGTGTAATGAAGGTTAACTTTTCTGGGTCTGCTTTGGTTTTAAACATTGTGAAGACAAAGACACTTGAATCTTGTCTAGTGTTTTAAACTGGAGAGTGACTTCTGTATTTTCTACATCATAATAAAATATAATTGCCTTCTGTATTTTTTCAGTGAAGGTAGAAGTTATCCTTGAAGATGCTTGGTGACACTTCTTATGTGTTCCATATTTCTAAGTATCTTAGAATGAATTAATTTGATTTTTTTCTTTATTTTTTTCATACACCATATAGTTTTCCCAAGACTAAATGAGAGGCTACTCTATGCTCAATAGTTGTTCGAAGAAAGTGTATATTTCCTTTCCATGAACCATAAAATTGCAGCTCACCAGAGGTTCTTATTGATGCCGTCTTCATTCTTCTTCTGATAGGGGTGGATAGGAAAACAGTTTTTTGGGGAAATAGGATATATTCTCTGGGAGTACCTGGGGAGTTTAGGTGCCTAACAGCAGTATATATGCCATTTTAGACATCCTAGGCTGTCTGAGATATCTTCATGGAGCTGGCAGGCATGTTACAGGTATACAGGAGGACTGGGGTCTCTTGGAGTTACAGCTGAAGCCAGGTTGGGGGCACCTGAAAAGGTATCGGGCATTTAGAATTGCTTTCTTTTTTCTCATTTTACCGATGAAGACTAGAGACATTCTGCAGAGATTCTTTTTCTATCAAGTATTTGATTCCCAAAGTCAGATGATGTAATGCAAAGGACCACGGCCCTGCAAACAAGGTAATCTATCTCCTGAGTAATGACAGGAGAACTTGTGAGTACAGGGTCAGGATCCCTTGCGACGTGTCCTCTTAGTCTTACATTTTGGCATCTTAACACCAGTCTTAACACTTTTGTTCAGAGCCGTGCATTAATTTGCATAGCTCCAGGTCTTTTTTCTTTCTCTCTTGAACCTGTCTTGTTTTCTCTAATCCCTGAAATTTTCAGCTCTAAGATGACGGATTTTGTTTATTTTAGTTGCTTTAACAAATTCTGCTATGTCCCTATTCTTCCCTGTTTTTCAGGGACACTGAACAAGTCTTTTTGAAAAAAGAATTTCTTTCTCAGAAAGGGACACAGGGTTACCAGGGCATCCTGGTACTACCTATTCCACGTGAAGAGTTAAGGTTTAAGTTCCATCTTGTACTTCAGAAATCTCAAAAGGTAGATGAAGGGTGTTTGAATTCATGGGGCTTGCTTTAGGACTGCTGTATTCTGAAGCCATTCTTTGCCACCCTCCAGAGATGTTTGTGGTTGCAGGGCACTTGGTGGTGGAGTATATGACAGCACAAAAAGCAAATAGGGCTTGAAATATCTGCGTTAGCATGTGTGTGAATTGGGATCGCTGCGGCACGGGAAGCTGCAGAAATAGGACAGAATAGCAGGGTGTTGCAGAAGAGGGGTGACTCTGAGTTCCCCGAAGTATTTTGATTTAGCCGGGGCCGTGAGTGCTTCCTAGAGCAAAGGTTCTGGCTGGGTAAAGGATGTGCTTCCTGGATGTGCTTTATGGGTGGGGTGGGAAATGTACGTTGTACAATTTCTGGCGTAAGTCAGATACCAAGAGGTGTTTGTGTCTCCATCTTGGTAAGCTGGATTCTGAAGGGCAGCAAGACCTACCCGTGTTATGTGGCCACTTCTGATCAATGTGACTGCTAATTTGCTTAGGGAAATTATCTGGCTGGCACAGATGACTGTCTTGGTGTCATCTTTTCTCCTAAATTCTTATTCTCGCTGACCTCTTCAGCCTCTCTAAAAGTCTTGGTTTGTCTGAAGTTGCAGCCTTTGTGAGTATCAAATGTTAGGTTTTTAAAAACAGGAAGTATACAGCATTTGTAAGGCACTTACTGTTTGCCCTATGAGCTTTAACAACTTCTTGATGAAGCATATTGATAAGAGAGAAATTAGAAAATAGTCATGAAATTGGAATGTGATATTCACCTTATTCCTTATTTATGGCGAGATTGGATGACATACCTGTGGAGACTTTCAAGTTCACTCTTTTCACAGATGTACGTTGCTGTAAGGAAAGCAGTTATGACAGGTAGATGTTTCAGATGCTTCAGGGTGATGCTTATAAGGAGGTCAACAATTTAGGAGGTAATCAGATCTCAGAAGAGGGTCTCTAATACAGAGAGAATATATTTACTGAATTCAAAAGGAAACTGGAAGGTCTGAAGAAAGGTTTGTTTTGACTTCACTAAGTTGTAATGCAGTTCCTTAAGGAACTTGATTTAAGTATCTTGATTTAATATGCAGAAGCTATCTAAGAATACATTATCTTTACGTAAGACAGAGCAGGCCCGTCACAAGCAGTTAAAAAAGTAACTTGGTTCCCTGATTTTTTGAAATGTTTCAGGGTATAGTTCTTCATGAAGAGCAGTGTGGGTGGCATGGAGTATCTGAGAGCAGATGTGATTTCCATTTAGGTGGTAGGTTATCTCTGTTCCATACAGTGGATTGTCTCCACATTAGGATACAGAATTACATATTTCTGCCGAGGTACGCAATCGAGAGTAGTATATGTGATGCTTTTCTGGACACCTGCAAAAAATGGGGATTCCATACTAGCAAGCTGTTATTGGGGCTATTAATATATTTGAACATGACTTTGATTTAATCTTCCATATAAATTAGTATTAGAAGAATGAGAGAAGAGGCATACAGGAAACATTGGCTTTGATCTGCTAGATTACATCAAATTGGATTGTTTCTTTGACGGTTGTCTTAGATAATGCACTTAACAGTTCTTGCTTTTTTCCTGATATGTAACAAGGGTTTAGTCCCAGTTCCCCATCTGCACAAGGCTAACTTTGGGTTTCGACACTGATAGGTTTCCATTTGTATTGATTTTACTGAGCAAACCATCATCCCTTTCACATCTCAGCACAGCACCAAACGTACGGAGTACGTACAGTATACGAGACGAAAGGCTTCTGTGTGGATTTTGTTTTGGATGCCCCACAGCTGTGTTTTTTCCTGTCCTACAGATAGGAATAGGAATAAGGTCTAGTTTGCTTGTTCATCTAATACATAGCCAAGTAAAAACAAAGTCTCTAGGGTCCTTACTTCTACATAGATAGTACAGTGATATGATGTTTCAAATTTTTGTTTTCTACAGACTATGATTTTGGTAATACAGATTCCAGCCCAGAATAAAACATCTGCAGAGACTCTGAGGGTGGACAGAATGAGAGAAAAAGTGTATGTTCATGAGATGCATATTCAGAAAAATCTTAATTTGTTTGTACTATATTGACAGAAATATGTGGAATTGAACATTATAGGATGGAAAGTTTTGTGCTGAAGTAGGCAGTATCCACTGATGGATATTGATGGTGACATTGAGGGCTTGTTTGAGGCCGTTTTCTCATTTGTAAAGAGCAACATGGTGTTTGCCCATGAGTTTATATTGTGTCCTGTTCCTAGTTGGAGAGCGTTGCATTGTTCTGTCCTTAGTTATGAATTGCATCTTCATTGTCTGTCTAGGAGAGCACTACTTTCTAACCTCCATAGAGAGGTTTTTGAGTCTCCTTCTCTGCAGACATTCCAAACCCACCTGGGCACCATCCTGTGCAACCTGCTCTGGGTGACCCTGCTCTGGCAGGGGGGTTGGACTAGATGACCTCCAGAGGTCCCTTCCAACCCCCACCATTCTGTGATTCTGTGACTGATGAGAAGGCGGGGAGCGTTTCAAAGAAGAAAGAGAGGACCTCTTCTTTACCAGTAACTATTATTTTAAGGCTTGCTACTTTCACTGACATTAGTTATCTTTCACTCTGTCTTCGAGTTCTAGATAATGTCAGGTGTCTGCGATGTGGGAGGTGGAATAGAGGGGGGGATAGGTGGATGCTGTTGAGTGTTTGCTTGTGTATTGCCTTTATACGAAGATAGTGATGCCGTCTTGCACAAATCTTCCCAGCACCCTGTGCTGCGGTGTGTGTGGTCCTAACTGAGATTGAAACAGCCACTTAATCCTTGGTTATGGAAGTCATAGCAAGCCAAATTTCTCGTTTACAGCAGGCAGAGATTCCAGAAGAGAGCCGGTGCCGATAGAGGAATCTGTCTTTTGAGGGCACATATTTCTTCAGCAGCTGAATGGTTGTGATGCTTCAGAATGAGAAAGCAGAGATGAGATCATTAGCGAGGTACAGATGAGTGCCATACTGAAAGTGCTGCCAGCATCAGCAAGTTACTGCAAGTGCTGTGCTGTTTTAGAAGAAAACCAACGCTGTTTGCAAATAAAACCAACGCTGGCTTATATCTGCAGTTACAAAGAGGGCAGCACTGTCATTACTTTGTCCGTAGCTTTATCCAGCGAGCGAGAAGGTAGTAAGAGTAATCCCATATGTCTGACCTAACGCCAACGTATCCATTTGTGGCATAATCCAAGGATTAACGCATGGACACTTGGTAGCAAGCTGGCAACCCACCTTTATAATCTATAGATACGAGGTTTATGGTCCCCAGAAGACATTAAATTACATATATATGCCTTTCTATGAGTTGTGCACAGTTGCAATGCATTTTAAGTACTTCAGACATTTCGTTCTGATGCTCTTGCTTTCTGCTTTTGCGCACCCAGTGTAGTAACCTTTTATAAATGAGCTCATGTAATGTCTGTTGTGTTTCTTCTTTTTTTTTCCCCACTATGATTAAACTCGTAAACCCATAGCATTGGTGTAATTTTGCATTTAAGATACATTGTGCTATTGTAATAAGATACATTGTACTAGTGTAATGTTTTTCCGTTCATATGGATTCACGCTGTACGGTATAATTCCTTTTTTCTGTTATAACGCTTTTTCTGTGTAAATTCATCTGAAAGGGAAATATGAAAAGCTGATCTATTTGTAGTGAGTGAACCAGTTTTAGCAGAGAGAGCAATGTGATTCCCTCCAATACTGTCTCACTGTCTCTTCTTTAAAATTGCTGTGTTGCAGGAGGCTAGTGTGGTACTTACTTTTATAGTTAGGAAACATTTTTCTTGTTATTTAATTCAGATGCTGACATAATGAGTGCTCTGCTGTAATGAATATTTCATGTGTTTATGCTAATGTAAATGCCCAACTATCTTGCCAGTTCTCTTCAACCTTTGTAACTTTCTAGACAATTTTGAGAGTGCTGTAGTTTGCCCAACGCATTTGGATGAAAAAGGGAAATATTGTTATGGACGCTCAGTTAACAACTACTAGAATTCATTTTCTTGTGGTCGTGGCTGTTATTCAGTGAGATTTTAACTTGAAATTGTCTCTTTAGACTCTCATGAGAGAATTGGGCCAGGATCAATATCTGCAGTGTAGGTATGTAGGACTCATTACTCCCGTTTTCCTTCGTAGTCAGCAGACAGAGGTAGGCGCTTTCAGGCAAATTTGTTCATTATAGAATACAATGCTATTGGCAGCTCCGGTGGAACAGTTTCTAGTAAAACACAGTATCTTCTAATTAATTTGCTCGTAGAAGTGCTGAATTGTAACTGAGGTGCTCATAAGCAGTGAGTTTGTAAATCACAGGCTTTCTTTAGCTCTCCTAATCTGGAGCAGATAAATGTTCTTTAGAAATTCCTAGCAGTATGCAGAATACTTTGCAGGCACCTAATTACACGTAGCCCTTTGTGCATGTGTGTGTCCTCTGGGTGATGCCATCAAGTCGCTCTGTCCCACAGGAGACGTTTTAGAAGACGGTCTGCATGAGTCGATGTGGCACATTCTCTCTGTCATTTGCCCCGTCACTCTAGCGGTAGGGTACAATATGAAGTAATGCACATTTTAAGATTTTGGCATTGCATTTCAAGAAGAATATGGTCCAGCTGGAAATAGTCCAGAGGACAGAAATGATAGCGATCGGAGGTCAAGAAAATATAATCAGCAAGAAAGCAAATTTGAGTTGTTTAGCCTAAGGAAGAGGAGATTGAAGGAGAAGGTGATAACATTATCCAGTTATGTCAAAGGCTGCTGTAAATCGGAAGGTCGTAATCTGTTCTCAGACAAGGCATAGTGGGTTGAAACTGTGTCAAAAGAGATTCAGGTTAGATACTAGGGAAAAAGTTCTAAAGATATGGGTAGAGCAGTACTGGAATAGATGATCTCCGGGTCTTCAGAGCATCCAACTGTACCAGTCTTTAAAATCAGGTTGGGTAGACAGCTGTCAGAGATGACAACAGGTAATCCTACCTTGAGACAGAGTAATGGACTACATTTTCTCTCCAGGAGCTCCAAACCTGCTCTTTGTGATTATTGATACAATACAAGAAAAAAGAGAGAGCAAATGACCCAAACAGACGGATGATGCTTTAGCAAAGCATCGTAACATTTCTAAAACTACATTCTACCAGTTGGACTTGCTCCCAATTTATTCTACTTCCAAAAGTGATCCCTTTTGGTTAGCAAGGCTAACAAAATTTGAGTAACTAATGGAAAATACGGATGGTAGTAACCGGTAAGGGTTGCCAAATTCTGTAGTGCGATGGAGGTGAGGCTGGAGCAGCTCCATACCCTGAAGTCCACCCAGCAGTGAGGGTGATCTATGGAAGGTCTTGTTTGATATTTTAATTGTTTTCTTTATTCTCATAATTTTCTTCTTATAGTATTTTGAAGCAATTCTGGAATGGCAAGGAGAGATGTGTTAAGTCTTTCACCCCGTGCACCTAGCTGTGTCAAAGAACTGCACCTCTGCCTGTATAAAATGGATTTTATGGTCTTGTAGTGCAAGGAAATTCATGATACTCCAGCCAGTCTTTCTCTTGTCAACTTTCAGCCTGTTTTCTTACTCTGATTTTCGTATAGAGAAAGGAAAGAGTTTCTTCTTCTCTCTGTCGTCCTTTTTGTATATGAAACTTGCATGTTCTGTGCACGGCTAGCATTCTCACTCTTAGGATTATCACAATCTCGGTTGTCCTGGCTGTATATGTTACCTGCTTTTGAGTTGTGTGAATTTTGCATGTGGTATTTTTCCTCAGGTGTTTCATCCTCTGGGATCAGGCGCAATCCCACTGGCAGGAATTCCGCGTGGTATTAGCGGAAAACATTCCAGCTGACCGTGTCTTGTAATGAAAGGGCACAGTACTGTGCCAGGCTCGTATTTGCTTTGTGGATTCCTTTCTAAGGAGCTAATTGAAACAAATCTTCTGGGTATTCAGCAGCCAAATGTAGTTTTTAAATGAAAAAAATATTTTTAACATAATCAGATAGTGAAAAAATCAAAGAAAATTACAGAAATTACAGGAAGAAAAACAAGTAAAGAAAAAAGGGAGGATAAGAACAAATGTTTCTAGATGAGATCTTCCAAGAAGTGCCCACGTACGTGTTTTCTGTCTTCACGTTTCTTTTGCTGTGAGGAACAGAAATCTGTTCATTACAAAAAGTTCTTGTACTACTGCAGCTTCGATTTCCCGTGCCCTGCGTGCTTGTGTAGTAAATGAGCGAGCTCTTACGCTCACAGGGAAAGCAGGGTATTTTATCTTTGTCCTGTATTGCTGGGGTATGAGGGAATATAGGCAATTAAAATAATTTAATTTTGGACAACATATTAAAAGTCAGTAATCCTGTTGTATTACTACTAGCGTATCAGTTGAAGTTCTTTGCACCCTTTATTTGCTTAATTTTTTAGCATATTTGGAGTTTTCTTTATGTTCAATATAATCCTTTTTTTTCCGTTTGCTTTTGGATAACTGCAAAATTCTTATATGCATTTTTTTATTCCTAACTTACTGATGTGTGTTATTAAATGTATCTTTCACACAGGAGATTCTCTTTAAAGATCAGAGGGGTGTGTATGTATCTATACAAATGTATGTATATGTGTGTGTGTGGGGGTGGTGAAAGTAAAACTATATGCCGATATGCTTCTCTGAGATAATGAAAACATTTACATTTTTTTAATTATAATCAGATATCATAGAGCTCGTTTAAAGATTTTTTTTTTTTCCTGGTAAATTTTCCAGACGTTCTGGTATTCAACTTAGTTTGTACACTTTGCTTGAATTAGAGTTTCTGAGTGACGTTTAGATCAAAGGCTCTGTAATTGTTTTATTGTAAATCATTATAATTTCATTCGTAATAGATAAAAATGAGACAAACGAATGTGGAAAGTCCTTGTCTGCCTGCCCTCTAGTACTGCATTTCCTTTTCATTGCCTGTGCTGGGAGTTGGAGTTTCTTATGTTTCCTCAAATTCACTGTTTTTTCTTTACAAGTCACTTCTCTTTTATGTATAAAAAGTTTATAGATTTAGTTAGCTAATGCAGTTATTGGTTTTAAAATGTGCCTTTGGGCTTCAAGCAGTCTTTTGTGTAATGCCGTTATATATGCAAGCGATGGGCCTGCTGAATGCTTAACTTGCCTTTCAGAAGGACACGTGAAAATAGAATGTGGTATTTGCATATCTTTCAGGATGAGACCAGAAGTTTTGTGAGGCACAAATGTCAAAATATCTGATGGCAAACTTTGAGTGCACTCCCTGTGATCCTAAACACTGGGGAACTGAACAGCAGGACCTTCATTTGTCTAAAATAGTTAGCTCCTTCTACTGTCTTGAAGGGGACCAACACAATTTCTTTAATTTGGGTTTTCTGCTGAAGTACTCAAGTTTTCTCCTGCCTTTTTCTGTCTGCGCGAGCGTGCTTGTTAAGGATGCCTGAATTGGAGACTTCTGGCTGTAGTTCTTCTGTCCGTAACTTCAATTCATGTCATGCCCCCCGAACACTTGTATCTCGGAGCTCCCGTCCTTCTCCCGAAGGGTCCTCTGAGATGTCAGAGGCATGAAAAGTTCCTTTGTGTTGCTGAGAAGCTGTGAGGCTTCGCTCTGCGGCTCAGTGTTGCCGTCCTGCTTGCATCTTGCCCTTTTCAGAAACATTTACGTTCCTCCTGTGTGGGTCCACAGTCTTGGGGCCGAATGCTGTGGCATCAGCAACAAAACCAGAGCTGATGGTACCAACAGTATGAAATGCAATGTGTAGCCATGTATTTATGTCTAAACATTTTAAATGGCTTTTATTTGCTCTTTCATTGGTTAGACATTAAAAGGAAACCTGTCCCACACAACATTGCATCTGACTACTGATAAGAGGTTTTATTAAATATCTGCTTTATTTAATCTCCTCACTTTTCTAATTTTACTTGCTTCAGTTTTAATGGTGATGATAATAGAGGTGATAATAACAGAATCATGGGGGTTGGAAGGGACGTCTGGAGATCATCTAGTCCAACCCCCCGCCACAGCAGGATCACCCAGAGCAGGTTGCACAGGATGGCGTCCAGGCGGGTATGGAATGTCTCCAGAGTCGGAGACTCCCCCACCTCTCTGGGCAGCCTGTGCCAGTGCTCTGCCACCCTCAAAGGAAAGAAGTTCCTCCTCATGTTCAGATGGAACTTCCTACGTTCAAGTTTGTGCCTGTTACCTCTTATCCTATCACTGGGCACCACTGCAAAAAGACTGGTGCCATCCTCCCTGCACCCTCCCTTGAAGTATTTGTAAGCATTGATGAGATCCCCCCTCAGCCTTCTCTTCTCCAGACTAAAAAGACCCAAGTCCCTCAGCCTTTCCTCATAAGAAAGATGTTCCAGCCCCCTGATCGTCTTTGTAGCCCTCTGCTGGACCCTCTCCAGCAGTTCCCTGTCCTTCTTGAACTGGGGAGCCCAGCACTGGACACAGTACTCCAGATGCGGCCTCACCAGGGCAGAGTAGAGGGGAAGGATGACCTCCTGCGACCTGCTGGCCACACACCTCTTGATGCCCCCCAGGATGCCACTGGCCTTCTTGGCCACAAGGGCACATTGGTGGCTCATGGTCATCCTGTTGTCCACCAGGACTCCCAGGTCCCTTTCCACCGTGCTGCTTTCCAGCAGGTCAGCCCCTAACCTGTACTGGTGGAGGGGCTTATTCCTCCCCAGGTGCAGGACCCTACACTTGCCCTTGTTGAACATCATGAGGTTTCTCTCTGCCCAACTCTCCAGCCTGTCCAGGTCACGCTGAATGGCAGCACAGCCTTCCGGTGTGTCAGCCACCCCTCCCAGTTTGGTGTCATCAGCAAATTTGCTGATGGTGCACTCTATCCCCTCATCCCGGTCATTGATGAGTATGTTGAACAGGACTGGACCCAGGACTGACCCCCGGGGAACACCACTTGTCACAGACCTGTTTGTTTACTGGTCACAGTACTGCTCTCCCCTTTACTGTAACTAAAGTCACCAGACCTTCATTATAGCAGCCTTCCAGTATCTGGAAGGGGCCTACAAGAAAGCTGGAGAGGGACTTTTTACAAGGGCATGTAGTGATAGGACAAGGGGTGATGGCTTCAAGCTGGAAGAGGGGAGATTTACATTAGATCTTAGAAGAAATTGTTGACTGTGAGGGTGGTGAGACCCTGGCACAG
Organism: Burhinus oedicnemus; assembly: GCA_008921705.1. Classification (NCBI taxonomy): domain Eukaryota; kingdom Metazoa; phylum Chordata; class Aves; order Charadriiformes; family Burhinidae; genus Burhinus; species Burhinus oedicnemus. The sequence goes on along the minus strand of VFFE01009010.1, from coordinate 81,405 downwards.
GTTGCCCAGGGAAGCTGTGGTTGCCCCATCCCTGGAGGTGTTCAAGGCCAGGTTGGATGGGGCTTTGAGCAACCTGGTCTAGTGGGAGGTGTCCTTGCCCATGGCAGGGGGGTTGGAACTAGATGGTCTTTCAGGTCCTTTCCAGCTCTAACCATTCTATGATTCTATGATTCATTTAGTAGCCTCAACATCTGAGTTAATACTTCTCTTGCTTTGCTTTTTATTGATAATTTATGCTTCCAAACGATCTGTTCTTATTACATTGCAAATAGATTTGTGGCTCCCATTCCTGCTATCAGGTGCTGAGCACTCCAGAGAATGGCATGCCAAATAATCCTCGGCACTCGTGCGCTCATCTGTTCTATTAGCACAGTCCGAGTTTGCTGCATCCCAAAGAGAACCCGCATAGATCTTACATTCACTGAGGAGGAAACTGAGAAATTTAACCTAGCTGAAGAAGGTGTTGCCACCTTCTCGTGCAGCACAGGGTCCACCAAGAAAGAGCCCTGGCTCCTCATTGAGCAGCTAAATGACACAAAAGTTTTTTTTTCCTCACTTCCCTGAGTGCTTGGAAGAGGACTACGAACTTCTTCATTGAGGTTGCAGAGCTAATGATACACCTGAAAATGATGGGTTTTTTATGAATCATGTGCAGATTACCTATGACAGCCTGCGATTACTAGTTTGGAGGCCACGGTTAGGGAACACTTAGAGTAATATCCTTGTCCAGGAAAGTCCAGTAACCCAGTGTAATGGTACAATGGCTTTAATATTAATGAATAGGCTCCCTACGGTAGCCTTTAAATGGTTTTATTAATAATCTAAGAATACTGCTTAGCAGCGTCAGGTAAAACTGGCTTTATATAACATTGAAGAGGCCCAGGGAAAAGTTTCTGTATTCTTAACTCTATTTTGGCTGAGTCTAAACTTGCATGTCACAAGTCTGGGACTTGAATGTAATAGTGGGACTTGAACCTTTGGTATCTACACACAGCTTCTTGTTTCTTTCTGTCTGTATTACACAAAACTTGGACTTTACTTTTTTTGACAGTAAGTGAAATGAAAACCTTGTCCTCCCCCTTCACAGCCTATAATTCTTTATCCAAAGGTTTTTTTGTCTACTTATTGCAGATTCCTAAGTCCCAGTATTTTTAAATGGACAGCTTATTTTTACGCTGTTATAAAGATGATTACAGATATTTTGTGTAGGTCAAATATTTTGAAGTCAAGCTGTACTTTTGCCATTGGTGATAGCAGTTGTTCCAAAAAGACATTCGTGAAGCAGTTGGAACCCAGCGAGTTCCGTGCCTTAGGTAGCAGGAACATGTTTTCAGGGCTTTCCAGATTTAATTTCTGCAGTGTGGCCAAATATTTCAAGCGCATATGTTGAAACTGGCTTTCAAAATCTGTATTTAGGCTTTGATTTTATTGGAAGGTGTAAGAGAATGGTCCTTTGGAAAATCAGGCTCCTCTAATTATGTAGGTAACATATTTCAAAATGTTAGATTCTGTCTATGAATCATTCTCTCCCATTATTAGAGATGACATTTCCATTTAATTTCCCAGTGGGATTCCATTTAATGTTTTCAAAACAACGTCAGTTGAAATCATATTTGTTTTGGTTGTTTGCCTTTATAAAGAAATTTTTATTAGAGGAATTGCAAAGTTTTTAAGAGGGAAGAAAGAAGAGCTTTTAGAGATGAAATAGTAGTAAAAGTTCCACTTGTTATTTTCTTTTAAATTCAATGCCTTGAACAGATGTCAAACTTGCGAGGCAGCTGTGGCGCATCTAAGTATAATATCAGAAACAAAAGATTTGGGTGTCTGCTGAATTTTCTTATTTTGATCATGTTCTTATTCAGTGAATCGTGTATTTAGTGCTACTGTGAATGAAGCTAATACTTTGATTTTAATTTACAGCTGAAGAAGTTAGTCCTTCCTTGGAGTATTTTGTATTGTGTTACCAAGAATGTTTGTTTCAGCGGATATATTGAATTTTTGTTACGTTACTGGCTATGATGCAATATACCAGTCTGTTCTAAATATGTCTGTTCTAAATAAAAGATGGCCAAGGGATTTTTGGCCCCGAGACCAGGTGGCATGGGCTGCCTTATGCCAGTCAGTCCAAGGCGTGGGTTCAGGCACCGAGACAAGATGCTCTGTATTCTCCCAGTGTCCTGTTCTTTCAGAGATGACGAAGGTTGGAAGTGGCTTAAAGTTTTATGAGCTATCACTAGGAAGATTCTCCAAGATATTTGAGTTGTTGCCTTGTTTTGGGTTTGGTGAACTGTGATGTACTGAGCATAATGTGAAATTTAAATGTGTTAGGAAAAATTCTAGATAAAGAGAAACTGCTTGTGCATTTGGGATAGCGTAAAAAGGGAGAAGACTAGCAAAGGGGGGAAACAACATATGTGTGAAGAATGAGAGAGACGTAAAATCTTAGTATGCTGCTTATTAATAGGATTTATTGCTGCTGTTTATAATAACCCTGACTGAAACAGTTTCTTTTACATTTCTTACTTGAGACATTTTCAGGAAATTAGAAGAAAATATTAAATGTGTTACCTTCTACCCCATGTCCCCTTTCTCTTCTCCTGATCTTTTTACTTGTTAGGTTTTAAACATTTATGGGGGGAAAAAACATTTTAAAAGGGCACGTAACACAAAGGTAATAATCACAGTGCCGTGCTGTTTTATGGGGCAATAATCCAGTTGCCTTGTTTGAATAAACTACTCGGCCTTCATTCTCCTAGGCTTTACCTTAGGGAATGGAGCCGGATTATTGCCTTGTAAAACAGTGCTGCATTCCTGTTGTTGATTAATTATAAATCTTTGCCTATCAGTAGTCATGGAGTACTTTCTGTCTTACAGCATTCCTGTTCCTTTCCTTCATGGCTTTGTCCTGCATTCAGAGAACTCACAAATAAAAGCTGAGTCCTGCTTGATTTGTGGCACTCTAATGTTAATCTCCATTCTGAGAGTTTCTGTATAAGCATGTTATAGTTTTATTTTCTGCAAATGAAGGTGAATCACAGCGCACTCCATGTGAACAGCTTCTGACTGAGATAGACCCTGCCTAAATTTCACTGAAGTCTGAGATAACGGGGAGCGCCGTGGTGGCTTCAGTGCTGGTGAGGATCCCCTGCCTCCCCATGGGAGTCTGCTCAACGTCTGCTCACATATCCACTTATTTTCTGCAACCACTGGGATGTGTAAGCCAGTAGTAAGTAGATGTTAGCAAGGAACTCGAGTAGTACGACACAAATGAATTTTAAGAAGGTTGGGATCTCCTTAGATTTGAACTCGGAATGTGAGCTACTGCCTCAAAGTGCCACCATCAAGATACTGTCATTGTTAGCACTTAGCCATATACTGATCCTCCTTCCTCTTGTTAATTGACCTTGTTGGGCTCTTCCAGAGAATTTTTAAGTCTTTTTCCACTTCCTGAGACTTTCTGGGAATGGGAAGGAACAGTCCAGAAATACCTGCAATAGCAAGAAGCCAGTCACAGCAGCGATCATATGGTTGCTGGCATGACATTTTCTGAAATGCAGGCGATCTAGAGGGACAGTCAGTTCAGAAGTATTGCCAAATAGAGTTACAAATTGATAGACACTGTCCAAATGGGAAGATTATAGGATTTGTGACATCATTCATAATTTGCGTGCTACAGAAGAGTCTGAATAGTATTCTTACAAGTTACGTATTTTGTGCGGGGAATGACCTACATATGTTGATGAGTTTGCTCAGTGTACAATTCGTGAATGAGTGGTTTCTGATGTAGTATTTCTGATTTGTGCTTGGCAAAATGGCCATTGCCATTCCTTATTTATTTATGTATCAACTTGGATGCAATGGTCTCTACACTTTAAAATCATTTGGAAGTCGAACCTGGCATTGTGTGTGACCACCAGCTTACTAAGTACTGTTTGATACAGAGGACGTAACCACACATCCAGCTCGGTCATCAGAGGTGACTATCAATTGTTTTCTTTATGAACAGCAAAACAGGAACAAGGAAAAGTGTGATTGCATCTAAGGAAAAAATTCTTCATAGTGAGAAAGTGAATCAGGATCTGTACAGATTTTGAAAACTCGACTGGATGTGACCCTGAGCAGTCTGTTCTGAGTTTGAATTTGTTTTGCTTTGAGCAGATGTTTAGGCTTCAGACCTCCAGTGGTCCTTCCAAGCTACGTCTTTCTCTGAAACTAGGAGGTGCTGTCTTTGTGTTACTATTACAAACTGCACAGGAAGCCAGGGATTCAAGTGTACTTCTTCTGTGTCAGGCAGCTTTTTTTGGGTTCTCACTGGCTTGTGGGAGCCATACTCACTTCTCATACTCCTGCTGCTTTAGTAGTTCATAAACTGTGCAGCTAGATGGAGAAACTTCACTCTCTGGATATGTTGGAGAACACGTCCTGGGGGATGGGTTACCGCACAAGCGTTCTACTCCCTCAGTTTTAGGTACACCACCAGAAGTTGGTGGAATAGCTTCATGGTAGTCATCTGCTTTCAAACCATGCATCACCAGTAAGGTTAGAGTTAAAGTAAATAATGTGGAGGATATTTACAAGCTTTTCAAATACATGACAGAAAGGAGGTCAGCCCATGCTTGATTGACCCATCCCAGGATCACACCTGAAATACATTTCTACGTCTATAGGAGGCTACGTC
>VFFE01009010.1:7149-76707 GCA_008921705.1 Burhinus oedicnemus | reverse complement strand
ACTGAAAACTGGCTGGCAGATGGAGCTCAGAGGGTTGTGGTTAGTGGCACAGAGTCTAGTTGGAGGTCTGTGACAAGTGGTGTTCCCCAGGGGTCAGTCCTGGGTCCAGTCCTGTTCAACATATTCATCAATGACCGGGATGAAGGGATAGAGTGCACCATCAGCAGATTTGCTGATGACACCAAACTGGGAGGGGTGGCTGACACACCGGAAGGCTGTGCTGCCATTCAGCGTGACCTGGACAGGCTGGAGAGTTGGGCAGAGAGAAACCTCATGACGTTCAACCAAGGCAAGTGTAGGGTCCTGCACCTGGAGAGGAATAAGCCCCTGCACCAGTACAGGTTAGGGGCTGACCAGCTGCTAAAGCAGCGCGGTGGAAAGGGACCTGGGAGTCCTGGTGGACAACAGGATGACCATGAGCCAGCAATGTGCCCTTGTGGCCAAGAAGGCCAATGGCATCCTGGGGGGCATCAAGAGGTGTGTGGCCAGCAGGTCACGGGAGGTCATCCTCCCCCTCTACTCTGCCCTGGTGAGGCCACACCTGGAGTGCTGTGTCCAGTTCTGGGCTCCCCAGTTCAAGAAGGACAGGGAACTGCTGGAGAGGGCACAGCAGAGGGCTACAAAGATGATCAGAGGACTGGAACATCTTTCTTATGAGGAAAGGCTGAGGGACTTGGGTCTTTTTAGTCTGGAGAAGAGAAGGCTGAGGGGGGATCTCATCAATGCTTACAAATACTTCAAGGGAGGGTGCTGGGAGGATGGGACCAGTCTTTTTGCAGTGATGCCCAGTGACAGGACAAGAGGTAACGGGCACAAACTTGACCATAGGAAGTTCCATCTGAACATGAGGAGGGACTTGTTTCCTTTGAGGATGGCAGAGCAGTGGAATGGGCTGCCCAGAGAGGTGGTGGAGTCTCCGACTCTGGAGACATTCCAATCCCACCTGGACGCCGTCCTGTGCAACCTGCTCTGGGTGACCCTGCTGTGGCAGGGGGGTTGGACTAGATGATCTCCAGAGGTCCCTTCCAACACCTGTGATTCTGTGATTGTCATTTTTTTTTTTTTTCTTTTTTAGTAGCCGCAAAACTGTGTCAAGTTCAATGCAAATGCACAGGCTTTCTTCCTCATTCATCCTTCCCCCCCACTCCCTTCTTCTGTATAGATCATGCTAATCAAAATGGTAGTTGAGATAAACTCATCGACTGTAGTTCCAGAGCAGAGGAATACTGTAGGTTTTGAGATGAAAACTAAAAAATGAAGGTTTGCACTGTGTTGTATAATCCTACAATAATGTAGGTTGGAAGAGTCCTCTGAAGGTCTGTGGTCCAACTTCACATTCCGAGCAGGGCCAGCTTAGGAAGGTGAGGTTCCTCACCTGTCAACATATAGATGGGTCATCTATCAAAAGTGTTGTGTTGGTTGAGAGATAAAAGTAGATTGCCACTTATTTTTCTGAGCTGTCTCTGTTAGAAGAGTCTTTAGTGGCCAGAAGTTCAATAACAAAATAAAAAAAATGGTGAAAAAGTATTTTTCAATATACTGAAAATGTGTGCACTTTACATGTAGCTATATGGACTAAGGCTAAGTGCATTAATTTAAAAGATGTGCTAATTATTCTTCCTCTTTCAAGAACAAAGGCAACAATATTATACTCACCAGCTGACAGTCAGGAGGCCAATCTGACAGTGACAGGATACAAAATTGGAGGTAAAGTGATAAAGGAGTAAGAAAGCTAGGAAATGGAGGGATAAAAATGAATCCCCAGGGAATCTGAATGTGTGAGTCAGAGAAGGGATGGAAGGAGGATGACTTCAGAGGAGAACTAAGATAAGGAGTGAGAAAGTATGGCTTTCTGGATAACTCTGACATGACTGTGGAAAGAGGGATTGAGACATGGCATTTCATGGCGACTCATTTTAAGGTCATGAGCCACAGAGGAAACCCCCCAAAAGGAGGCGACCGGCAAACTTCCTCCTCATTCCCATTGACTACAGCATGAGCAGAGCAGCTCCCAGGGAGGCAGTTTTCCCTCTGTGGGTCTCCACGTTAGCAGCGTCCCCACATTCTCAGTGCATCAGACCTACTCTGCTGGCAAGAGAACTAATACACTAACAATTCGTGTAATCATTATGAGCAGCAAGGTTTTATATCTTACATTAGTACATAGCTTCACCAAATTAGGGCATATGATATGCCTACCTTTTTAATATCAAGAGGTTTCAATAAAGATGAAGAGAAAAGAATCTTACTCTTTTAAAGCTTGCATAAAGTACTACATTTGAATACAAAGCAACTGCTTCCATGAACCATAAACTGGCCCCAATGCACCAAGGAGGTTCGTTATTCAGCCCAAGAACACTCATGAACAGCTCACAAATGCAAGCACAAACGGCATCCCCTGTGGCTTTTGTTTTAGTGAAGGCCCTGGCATTAAGAGGTCTATTTCTTCGTTAGCTGTATATACATCTTGATTTATCCTTGTTGGCAAGCTAGCCCACCTTATTCCTTACACAGTGAAATGCACACAATACCTTGATTCCAGTTCTGATATAGAAGTTGTGACAGTTTAAACAGCCCTTAAGTAGCTTCATCTTACCCATAAATGGCAAAATGTTCTTGCATCACCTTTCTGTAGTTTCTATTTAAAATTACGGTTGTCCTTTTGATATGTGTCAGGATAGTATCTACCAGGACAGCAAAAGATATGCTGTGTTACCTAAAAATTTTCACTGGTGTATGTCTGTCAGTGCTAATTCTGTTACTGCTTACGCTCACACGCTCGTGCTTCTAGTTCAGACTTTCACCGGAGAAGCTTATGATTCATTGGTGAGAGAAATGTGTAAGTTGTGTCCAAAAGCTGGTAGAGTGAATGAAAACCACAGCAGTGTAGCAGCTTTGTTAGTATTGAAATGAGCCTCAGGGCTTTTCCTTGTGACAAACTTACTTTTGGGAGCAGTACAGATGCCATAATATAGCGTTACGCTGACATCTACAAGGTAGTTGTAGAGTAGTTGGTTATAGTGCCCCATTCTGGCTTTCACATAATTTGTCCAGGCTAGAACACAGTGAAGACCACATTCAACTCCCACGAACAGCATTTAGCCTGAAAACATGTCCGAGAAGGAACTCTGCTAGGTTGGTCACGTGTTGCTAATTCAAGCAAAGAAAGAGCATTAAGATAGTGAAACGGTAAAATGAGAATAGTAAACTGTTGGCATTTGAGCTTGGGAAGGCTTCCCAGACTCTTGTCTACCTCGGACCCTCGGCAAAAAGGTGATGCAGTTTAGAGTAAAATCCATAGCTGAGCTGACTACATCCGATCCCCCCCATTTTTGGGAGCCCTGCCTTTCAGAAACGATGGGTCAGACGAACGTGATGTATTGATGGTTAGCGAACTCCGTGCTTTAAGGGCTTGAAGTGGCCCTTCAAAGAAAGTAGGTGGCCATGCCACTGTGATTCGGGGTGCCTCAGGTACCGCGTTGTCGCTGGGACTAGTCACCTCTGAAGATCTTTGGAGACCCGTGCAGCAAACTTCACTGAAATATCTGTCTCTCCTTATTGACGGCAGATATTTCTGGAGGATGCGCGAGTGCTTCTACATGACAAATATGGCTACTAGCTTCCTGCAGGAGCTAGAAAATAACAAGTTGAAATTACCCAAATTGTTTTGGGCTCGTGTTTGTACTTTGCATTACTGCCTTTGATTTTCATTCTGAGTGGCAAGCACATTGAACTCGTAGTGTTTCGCAGATTTTATTTGTATAGCTGAGATTTGTATTTGTATAGCTGAGATTTGTGTTTGTATAGTGTGATTTTGCCACACATCCACACGAGTTCTTGCTGCTAGAAGAAAGCGGGAAGAAATTTAACCACCACCATATCCCTGCTTTTAGTCTTAATTGCTTTCAGTTGGATCAAAGACTGCCTCCTAAAAGAAAGAGAAGCTTCTAGTCTGAATTAAAAAAATCTTCACAGGCTTATCATCAAACCCCAAAGAAACATCAGTTCTCTTATTTCTACTTTCTTCTATTTTCCCAATACCTGTAATCCTTCTCATGTTTCTGTTTACATTTTAAAAAAAAATTTGTGCATTCTTTTTGATGTTTAGCTGCAGAAGCTGACTTTTCAGAAATTGTGGCTTTGTCAGTATGTTAAAAATATTTTAGTTTTAATACTGTAGCTGCATACATAATTTTAATATAGCTATGTAGAATTTTATAGCTTGCAGTTTTTCTGTGCATTTATATTGAAGAAGCAAAAGTCTAGTATTATGCAGTGTTATTAAAAATGAAACTTTAAAACATTAATTCACCCAACAAATAAAGAATCCTGCAAAGCATTTGATGTTGCTTGCAAAAATAATGTCAGTACTGCATCATATTCAGAAGAGCATTTTATGTGTTTCTCTGTTTTATGATCTATACCGCTGTGTTGGGGTTTTTTTTCCCCAAAGCTCCTGTTGCATCCTGCTTGTTGAGATTATTTAGGAGCTTGGTTTCTCAGGTCCTTATGGGTACAGGGTGACACTTTTCACTGCTGCCTATTTTAAAATTTTCTTACATCTCATTTTCATGATCCTGTAATCTTGTTGGATCAATGTCTGATTGTGTGATCATGCTCAGGATAAAAGCTGAGGGATCAAAGGGTCAGGCCTCTTTCTTCAATGGCCGGTGTCCTGGGAGGACTGTGTCTCTGCGTCTGCCTTTGATCCCGATCCTGAATCCAGATCTGGAATCCAGTTCCTGTCCGTCACTGAGTCCAGTCTGGGACTTCCCCGGCACCTGCTGGTGACGTGACTGTCATCCTGGGAGCTTGATACGGTTTTGTATATATTTCATTTCCTTCTAAACTCTAAAGTCTCTCTTTTTCTCTCTCTTTCTTGCCTCCTGAGCGGAGCAGGAGAGAGAGAGCATCTGTCGTTCCACCGGATTGGGCCAATCTGGCCCAAACCACGACACACAGGGATCATCTGACTCAGTTCTCCTCTAATGGGCAGAAGCAGATGCTTTATTTGATCAAGGGTGATATAAACCTTTCACCTGTTTTTATTATCTCTTTTATTATATTTTTGTATGGTAAATATGCTGGACCTGTTTTGATATACTGCTGAGCTGTATATCACACATCATTTAAGTAGTTACCAACCCTTGAAGACGTTGAGTTATTGTGTTAGAATTTTTCTGAGTTAAAAGATTTTTGGTTTACATTGTTTTTAAGGTACAAGTTGTTTTGATCGTTCTCTAATAAAATCAAGATAAATTTAATATAATGTCCTTCATCATTGTTGATAATTTGGGATTGTAGTCTCCTAGCAACAGAGAAGAAGACAATTTGAAAAAAAAAAATTGTTAAGTATAGAGAAATCTACTTCTCCCTACTTACTTATTAATTTCAAGCTCTTAGTAATTGGAAAAACTGCAGCCAAAGTTAAAAAAAAGTCTTTACTTCTAACTACCTTCTGTATTTTCTCAATACTTTTTGGTGGAGAAATGGTATTTGTTTTAAGATTCCTGCAGTCCAGCTGTGCAGGAGAAACAGTGAATTTTGCTGAGAAGGTCGAGCTTAAACACAATTGTTAACTACAGGTCATCCGTGCTGTCGGGTCATCCCAGCCTTGTGAAGGGTGAAACAGACTCCAAGAATAAATACTGCCCCTGCGCTGGGGAGTATCCGTCAGTGGCGACTGAATGTCAGCTCACCCCTCACCGTGTGGTTGTTGTAACTTGGGTCAGTGATCGATGAGTTCACGCTTTGTGTGGACAAGAAGCTCCTTCCCCAAGGCTAGGTAAGAGATCACCCACACAGCTGGAAACCGAACTCGTGTCTCCGTGCCTCCATCCAGGTGCCCCATCTGCCAGACCAGAAGTCCTGAACCTGTAGCTCATAAGCAACATACTGCCTTTGGGACTCACGGCAATGGTTAGAGTTCGTGCCCCTGTGATCTAAGCCGACGGGGGAGTGAGGGATGATGTTGCCCATGGCACATTACGTCGCCAGTACTCTTGCCCGTGGGTCTGCAAAGATTCAAGGCCATTTGCTGTTAAACCATGTTTTGCTTTTCATGACACGTGGCTACCAGTACATTGTTTATCTCTATCATAATGCCACAACTCTTACAGAGACAAAAATGTGTATTTAAAATACTAAATGTATTAAAAAAATGAAACCTATGCACAGCCCTGGAATTCTTTTCCCCCAAACCAGTGCATAGCTTTATGTATTCTCTTTTCCAGTATCACTTTCTACTTGTTTAAAAGAAAGCTTCTAAATGTCCTTTTATACCTGTGACTTACAATGTCCCTGTATTCCCCATTTCTGACTCACTGTTGATAGGGTCTTTTCATTAATTTGATTAATTTCTACTATTTCACTTCTGTATTAGGATTTTAGGTTAGGCCTAACCCACCTCATTTGTTTTCACTCTGGCTCTTACATGATCCCTGCATCACGGATGCTTGTAAGCATTAATATTAAAACTGAGTTCAACTTGCATTTAAAAGCAAATACTGTTTTAAATGAAGCAGAAGCAGCACATCAGAAGACGTACCCTTGTCATTTGATATCTGTAGTTATGCAAGCTTTTGGTACATAAGGATAGTTAAAAAGTTGCTGTCAATGAACTTGGATGCTAGCAACATTATCTTGACCTCTCAGCTTCCTGCCATTTCATGTTGTGCTTGGTTTGAGTGGTCTTGTTTTGCTTTTTTTTCTAATAAAGACACATAGCCTACTTATTGATTCAGAGAGCAAAGTTTTTAATTCATGGAATGTCACTTTGTCCTTATTTACACGTTATACGCTGATTTTCTCTGTACTAGTAAAAATTCCAGTTTCTGAAGATGTTTAGGTGAGTGTACCAAGTAACGCTGTTAAAACTGGGACAAGCTATGCGAGACTCTACTCCTTCTGCATATCTGGGCAGTTCAGAAATCGTTCTACACTTTATAAGATGCTGTCTTGAACCATGAGAGACATTTCAAAGAACTTTCCCCTTCTCACAGGGGTATTTGCGTAATCATCTTTGCTGGAACAAGTTCCTTTGGCATGCTAATGAATTCTCAACTCCAGGAGGTTCTTTCTACAAAGTTGCTTTACATCAGATTTAATGCTGTTAAAAGCACACAAGAAAATTTAACCCACAAAACATGTGCCATCATCGTTTATGCCGCTTCATGAAAATGTGACATGCACGACATGAAGAGATGATTGACTAAGATAACTGTTCCTGGAGTGTGAAGAGGAACAGGCTAAGCTGTAACCTTGCTCTGTTGGATATAAGCAGAGCCCTGGGATGATGCCATTGTAGGTCCACATTAATTACTCAGTAATTATCCAAGGAGAGAAACAGAATTATTGAGAGAAGATATTACAAGGGATATTGGATATCTGTCATTTTATTTTTATTTTTAAAAATTACATATTAGGCTTTTCTGTAAGCTCTCCCCTTTTGCTGACTTGTATGAGTTTTCACAATTCTCCGTTTCTGTGGGTCAGCTTGGGGTATCTTGAGTCCCTGGTCACAATGCAAACATAGAGTGGCTTGAAAACGTAGCCTGGAGGAGAACTAGGGCCTGACAGAGCCAAAGTAAAATCGCCGTGAAACAGTAATTCTAAATTTTTTTTTTTTTTTTTTGTATCTTCTCTGCAAATTTCCTCTCTGAGATAACAGGAAAAATGTAAAGTCTTCTTGCCACTGTGCTACCAAGTCATAGACCTTGTTTGTTTTCCTTCTGGCTGCGTGACTCCTGCACGCTTATGGTTTCAACTGGTGTCAGTAGTTATTCTGCTTAATCTGGTGGTTGGCATATTTTATAAAGGTGCAGCAAAAATGGATCTGAATTTTCTTAGGATCACAGAATCATAGAATCCCCTAGGTTGGAAGGGACCTTTAAGATCATCAAGTCCAACCATCAACCTAACACTGCGCAGAAGACTGAAATTTAATCTGTCAAGGTATGTGATAGACTGGGTTGATGTGCATTAGCGATACTGCCTGATGGAAACTGCTGGAGTAGCTGTCTTGGTGAAATCTGCACTTACTTAGTGGTCAGACCTTTTGCTGTGTTGAATATATTATTTTAAGTAAGGAAAATAGCACTTTCCCATGGGCATGCTAAGGACATTAATGGAATGCTGCAGCATTGAACATGTTTAGGAGTGGTAAATACTATAGAGATGTTGCATACTGGATTTGCAAAGGGATGTAAACAGCCATCTTCCATTTTGATTTTTATGGAAGTTACGCATGCAAATACTTTGGTTTTGAACATCCAGCCCATAAATTCTTTTAAAAAGTTGCCAAAAGGCTTACTTTCAGTAATAATTCTCAATGGAGAAAAAAAGCAATAGTGCTATTCCATCATTAGAAATAGTTCCTGAAATCGCTAAGACTACCTCAAGAATGACACATCTGGTGATGATGTCTCTGTGATGAGAAGGATGTGGAAAAAGCGAAGAGAAATGAAGGTCAGCCACAGAAATGATTTTGAAGCTGAAAAGCAAGCCTTAGGATGTGGGTCTTGAAAAACTCAAATTATAATTCTATGTGAAGAGAAGATGGAGGGGCAGCTCTCCTTGCATGTGGATACATGTATGTGGAGAAGATTCCTGCTGATGGGTGGCATTTGTTTTGCAGGGAAAATGTAAGATGGAAAGACTGAAATCAACGATAGGTAAATTCATCTCTACAACAAGGGTTGGCTTGCTAGCTGCAAAGATCATTGAAGTATGGAGCAACTTCCCAGGGAACTGTTATACTTAATGTACCTGGAGTCTTTAAAATGAGTTTAGGTTTATATTTTGAAAACTTAAAACCTGTTTTGGGAGAAGTTATTTGACCTGTATGTGCAGAAAACATTTTTAATCTCCTAGTTCTCTTGTGCAACCTCTTGCATGACAGGTTTTGAGCACAGAGCCTGTATTACCCTCGGTGTGTGTTAACAGCATCTAGGTACTGTATTAAAACAGTTATTTTAGCACTATTTCTAAAGGGTGGGTGCAGGTCATCTGTGCACATGAGGACTTCTTCAGTACGCAGTTGGCTAATTGATTTTTTCTATTATGCTTTTCTGGAGAGTGATTACAGCTAGAGCAGGGGTGTCCAAATGGCAGAACAATGTTTGCAAATCCACAGGTGGGTGTTTCTGGAGAATTAGGCAGAGTGGGGATGTTTGAGGGCATAGGGTCTGCTGGGATAGTGCCGAGCATATTCCAGGGCAGGAGGTGGCAACCATGTGTCCTGGTTTGAGCGACACGGGACTAATTTCTCTTCTAATGCTTGGGAAAATTGTACTTTTAGCAGACTCTAGTGTCTGAATTTCTGAAAATATTTACTTTACAGCCAGCTATGGTGTGTGGGTGTCAAGGTCTCAGTGTTTCCGAGCTCGCCAGGTGCGGGGATGAGGAGGAGCGAGACCCGGGCACTTGATCCAAGCTGGCCAACAGGATTATTTCATACCATGAATGGCACATTCAATAGAAATTAGAAAGTTTGCTGAGGAGGAGGGCTGTCGCTTGATGGTGGCGATCCTGAGAACTCCTTGCCCCGGTGCCGGACCCCTGAGGCCTTCCCTTCCTCCCGAGGCCGTAGTGCTTGCAGTGTCCAACATTTCCTGTCCCCTGCTGGGAGTACATGGCTTCCTACTGATATAGTTGGCTGAGTATAATCCTTATATATCTTTAGATTGGTATTGGAATCACTATTGGTTCTTTAGTGTTATTACTGTTAATTATTTAGTCTTATTCTATTAAATCTGTTTATATTTCAAACCCTGGGTTTCCTGGTTTTCTTCCTGATTCCCCCTTCCTGGGTGGGGAGGGGTCACTGGGTAATAGAATAATTGTCTAAACGACAATAAATTGGGTTTCTCCAACCATAACACCATGGTATCTCCTTGGTTAAGTCTACAGGAGGAATTAGTGCAAACCAATAGAAACAGATTCTGAGATGGTGCTGAGGATCTGATGTCTACGCTGCAGACATCTCAGGGCTTTTTACATCGGGCTAGCTTTAGTCTGGCCCCGTGGGCTGTATACCCGTTTGCAGCTGGAGTGTATTGGGTACGTTTCTGGAGTGGATCTTCCAGTGTAGGTTTATCCAGCTTCATGCACTCAGAGACTATTCCTCATGTTAAACAGAGCAAGTAAGTGGAGATTATCTCAACGTTTGCCTGAAAAGCATGCTCCTTCTCTGAGCTCAAATGCTTAATGTGGATGCAGCTTTTATTGCAGCCATAGGGATGAAACTTTGGATTGATTTGTCTCCAACCCATGCTGCTTTGGGAGCAACTTGTTGTTTTCTCTGAGAGAAAGTCCAGGAATGAGATAATAAAGATGGAGTTTTGACAGATAGAGAACAAACCCAGAAGCAAACCAGCTATGTTATATTGGCACGTTAGACAGACCTTCCAATAACACTCTACTGTGGGATAAATGACACTCTGTTTGCCTTAGTGATTTATCAGCTGTGTTTTGAATAACACAAGACCTTTGGCAATGCAGCAAAAGTAAATTTGACCTTTTTTCAAAGCCTTCTTGCCTAAGTCTCGGATCAACTCTCCATACGCTGAACATGGAGAACGAGCTGCCTACACTAAAGAGCTGTGCTGATCCAAGAATACGGGCACAGTTCATGGCATAATGTGACCAAGAATAACATTACCTGAACATTAGAAGAGCGTTTCTAAAAATGAGAATCATCAGGTTCTGGGCTGACTGGCCTTCCAATGGCAGTAATAAGGCAAATCACTTAAATGTTGTATAAATGAAATGACTGGTGTATCTGTGAGAGCATGGGGTTGGACTCAGTGACCCTGATGGTCCCTCCTAATAGAATAACAATTAAACTATAACTTACAATATTAAATAGTTTCCAATGTGAATTGTGTTTATCTTAATATCTGACTTTTCTTGAAAATGCTTTGACTATCGAGCCTTTATGAATCGTACAAATGTGGGCTGAAGATAAAATTTTAACTCATTCAGGAAAATATGCTTCCATTCATAGAGTCTGAGATGTTCTATTCCATTTTATATTCTCAGAAAAATGCCTTGGTGAATAAAAGCTTTTTTATTAAATTCATGCTATCGTATCTTCTTTTTTACATTTGGTAAGGATTAATATTACTCTATCGTTTAGTCATAAAAGAACGGGTCCTTATAATGAACTGTGACAAGAGAGAGGTGAAAAAGAACTTTGATGGACAGATCTGATATAATGACACAGAAGATAATATACAATCCGCTATCCTTGTATCTTGATCTTTATATATGTTTAACTGCAGGAAAAATAGAGGAAAAAAGCTTTTTATTAAAAGAAAAAAACACTAGACAGTTTGCTTACAGAAAGCTTGCTTAAATCACTGCTGTGGAGGAGTAGAGAATATGTGTGACCATCCAACCCTCTTTTCCTCTTAGCGGGGAAATAACGTTCTCTCACTGATCCCTGGAGCCTGATGGAGGAATGATTTTGCTAAGATGTCCTCAAAACTGTTAATTTATCCTGCAGTTCCTTTGCTGGCTCAAGAATGAGAAGACTGTGGAGAAGACAATAAATATCCGGAGAATCTTGGACGTATGTTCCTCTCTTATTCCTTCTTCATCTCCTTTTCCCAGGGGGGAAAAAAAGACTTCCAGCCTGTAGCTCTGTATTATCGCTGAACACAGCCTCTGTGATTGTGCCGCGTGTCTGTCCCTTGATGTTCCCAGTAACTTCCGAATCAGCTGACCAGCTTCAAGCAAATTTGGAGGAAGGATGGCAAAATAGCCCTGAGGAGAAGGACTTGAAGATATTGGTTGATGAGAAGCTCAACATGAGCCGGCCAACGTGCGCTGGCAGCCCAGAAACCCCCCCCGCATCCCGGGCTGCATCCCCAGCAGCGTGGGCAGCAGGGCCAGGGAGGGGATTCTGCCCCTCTGCTGCGCTCTGGGGAGACCCCCCTGCAGTGCTGCCTCCAGCGCTGGGGCCTCGGCACAGGAGAGACATGGACCTGCTGGAGCAGGGCCAGAGGAGGCCACCCAGATGCTGCCAGGGCTGGAGCCCCTCTGCTGGGAGGCCAGGCTGGGAGAGTTGGGGGGGTTCAGCCTGGAGAAGGCAAGGCTGCGGGGAGACCTTGGAGCCCCTTCCAGTGCCTCCAGGGGCTCCAGGAAAGCTGGGGAGGGACTCTGGATCACGGAGTTGAGTGATAGGACAAGGGGGAACGGTTTTAAACTGAAAGAGGGGAGATTTAGATGAGATATTAGGAAGAAATTCTTGATTGTGCAGGTGATGAGACCGTGGCCCAGGTTGCCCAGAGAAGCTGTGGCTGCCCCATCCCTGGAGGTGTTCAAGGCCAGGTTGGACGGGGCTTTGAGCAACGTGGTCTAGTGGGAGGTGTCCCTGCCCATGGCAGGGGGGTTGGAACTAGATGGTCTTTAAGGTCCCTTCCCACCCAAACCATTCTATGATACTGTGAACTCAGAGAGAGGTCAGTGAGTGCTCACACTGATGGAGAGGTGGGGAAATTCTGCTTTAGGGGTAGTTGGCAAGCTGATCAATATGGCCTTGTGGCTGTCTCATCAGCAGAAGCATGGCCTCAAACTAGCCTCAATATGCTTCTTCAGCAGTAAAAAAAAAGGGTCAAATGACACGTGGAGAGGAGCCGTCATCAGTGAGAAAGTGGAGGGAGCAAAGTTTACAGATGTATGGGAAACCAGACTTCGCTGGCCTCATTTCTCCACAAAATATCCCGATTAACCATGTAAGTCCACAGGTGATACAATCGTAGGGTGGACGAGTCATGGTTTTCTCAGGGGTGAGGGTTTGCTGCAATCCAACATGTGTGCAATCAAACCGTGCTTTCCACATTAAGTTTTTACTCCATACAACTGTGACAATTAACTCACATAGAGGCACTCTCCTCTCTTTGCCCCCTCCTTCAGCATCGAGCTCCAAAATGTGCATTTTCCCCTAATCCTCATACACTGCAAAAAAAAAAAAAAAATTGTAAAAAAGCCTGTGAAGGTGGAAGTAAAAATAGTTGACCCCTAGGCAGTTCGACATTGTACCTCCAAGGAAATATTTTCTGCTTAAATACCGTCTGCATTTGTTCTAACTTAGCACAGCTTTTACATGTTAATTTTCCTGTGGCTGGAAGGGTCACCCTGAATCCAAAGAACTGCCTGGTTTTGAAGAGACCGAGTTTGTATTTGCTTGTAACTTTAATCTCTCCAAAACTACCGAAAGGATGATTTTAACTTGGGAGCCTTTGTTTCTTTTGTTGAAAGGTGTGTTTAATTCCTCTTAAAAAAACTTTTCTGATGAGATATTATCATTAAAATAACTGTATTAAACTCTACATCGTGAATAATTCATAATGCAATTTTGAAAAAAATTGCCATGCAAAACTACAATAATTAGTTTTATGTGATAGGAAAAGCATTATTTTCATATTTAGACAGGAAGTGAACGTTTATTTAGATACACTATTCATGGTATACTAAATTATGGCATAAACTAGTGTTTGTAATTTAAAAAAATGACAAGTTAATTTGAAAACCATCCCTAAGATGCAAACTGGTATGTTGCCACCTACCTGATAAAATTGATTACTTTGTATATTTATGCATTTGCTGTGAAGTGGGTGGTTTTAAAATGTGATTGCATATTTAAAATTAGACTTGAGCCCATGATGTTGCCTTGTATGAATTTTTTTGCATCTTATTCATAATTCTGAGCAGTAATATCTAGAATTCTCTGAGGATACAATGACAATTCTCATTAATTGCCTCCAGTCTTGTAGACAACTTTCGAGAAGTTATGGGATGGTTGGAGGGAGTCATAGCCTCAAAATATTACTTTCCTGCATCCGGGATTGGAAGCTGCCTAAATACTGTCATACAAATCCCAACCCCAAGGAGACTGTCTGGCAGTTTGGAGTCAGGCTGTCGTCTTTTCTCTTACCGACGTCTTAAAATCTGCTCCCTCTCTCAGACACAGGGTAAGGAACTGTGCTGAGTGAACCCTGACCTTCTGTCCTGCCCTAAACCCTGCGTTTTGGAGAACCCTGAATTTCTAGTTATTCACTGAATCAAACTGAATGGCATTTTTTCAACTTAATGAATCACTGTGTACACAGCAAATAAGAGAAAAAAACCCAGTTTTATTTCTTTAAGGTGCGATCAGCAAGGCTTCCAGGCTTGTGCAGGAAGAGGGGCACAGATATTTTCACATTCTCCTTTGAGCTCAGTCCTTGGACTGCTGGATGGAATCATAGAATCACAGAATCCCCTAGGTTGGAAGGGACCTTTAAGATCATCGAGTCCAACCATCAACCTCACACCACCAAACCCACCACTAACCCATGTCCCACAGCACCACGTCTGCCCGGGTTTTAAATACCTCCAGGAATGGCGACTCCACCACTGCCCTGGGCAGCCTGTTCCAGTGCTTGACAACCCTTTTGGTGAAGAAAAGGTTGTTTTTCAAGAAGCTGATAAGGTGAAATGTAGTGTTGCTTGCAGTTCAGATATTGAGTATCTGCCACGTGATCCAGTTAGTGATTCGTGGAGCCCGGCTTTACATCCTGTGCTCAGGAAAGTTTTGGTAAGTTGCTTGGATCTTCGTGGCAGCCCGTGGGAAAAAGCATTTTAATAAAATGGCTTGAATAAGAAATACATTTATTTATTTATAACAGATATATTGCAATTAACAAAGCTGCTGGAATACTTTTCTGCATTGGTGACCATGAAGTAGTGCAAAAGTTCAGTTTGCGCCGGGTGGATAAAGCTGCCTGTTGTGAGCTGGGAGAGCGGGAATGTTGGGAGGTGAGCTGGGAGCCTGCTGCCAGCCGGGTGCTACCAGCTCTCGCTGCGAAGGGTTTATACGGTCTATTAGATACAGGCGGGGACCGGGATAAAATGAAGTACTGGATAAAATCCTATTCGCAAAACAGAGGTCCTGCCAGAAAAAAAAAATCTAGGGACATAATTGCGTCTGTGTCATGGTGCACGGACACAGCAGGGTTACTGTAACGGATGTGGATAGTCATAATTCTGGCATTTCCAAACTTTTGAGCACCTGATTTTGCCATTTTAACAGGACTCGAATGAATTATTTGAATGAGCAATGCTACAAAAAAGGGCTTGTTGAAATGCGGTCGATGGCTCAGAGCAGCCGATAGAGTTTTTATTCGCATCTTCTCTTGCTTTGACTGGCAGGCGTGTCCGAATCTCGCAGCGCCCTGCGGACGTTGCACTCCGTGTTCTTGATACGACCAGTGGCAAGACACTCGGGCCTTGTCTTTCTGTGTTAAAATACTACCGTATGGCGCTTGCTTACCTCAAAACCTTTGAAAAAGCTTTCCGTTAAGTCAAGAGTTCAGCACAGCTCTGCATTTAGAGAATTCTTGCCCTGCTGTCCCGAATTTAAGATCCGTTTCTATGGGTAGTTGTGGAAATGAGTGATCGGTGTTTTAAGCGGGCTATTAAAATCTTGAGCAGTACCTGGACGTTTGGTGTGGGAAGTAGGTATACTTATATATAGGCAGAGGTATACTAGATAAATATTATTGCTATGAGTGTTGAAAATAACACTGGTATATCGAAATTTTCCTAAGTATTCTTTTTAGTGTGTTTTTTTGTATCTCCACGATGACTTTGGGACTGTCTCATTGGTGACTGGTACCTGGTTTAAAGACCTGCAGAAGGTTTTGTTCTATCAGCTAGGAAGATCCGCTATTGTTCTTTGTACCATGCGGTTTTCTTTAACTTGAAGAGGCTGTAAAATGTTAGCAAATAATTTTTTTCTCTGCTCCATTAGAGGCGTCATCAGAAGTCTTCGCAGCAGTTTTGACACCTTTTGTAACTTCATATTCTGTGCAGAAGAGTGCATATTCATTTCATCAAAGCTTATGTATGCCAGCTTTTGTTGTGCTAATGTAAGCTCCCTCAGGGTTCTCTGTGGCACTAGCACAAATTTTAACATTTTGACTTCTGCACTGCTGGATTTTGTGTATGTCACCTAAAAAGCAGCAAGAATTTTGTTTCTTTTTTGTTGTTATTGCTAGTTCTTTGTTGCTTCAAAGGCTTTTCGAGGCATTTTCCTCTATTTTTGTGGATGCACTGATTTCTTCCCATGATTTAAAGTCAGAGGAAGATTTTCTCTGTTACTTTTTGAACTGACAGGTTCTTTTTGAGCTTTCAAAGGCACCACAAGATACAGGGTTGTGTCGTTATCAACACTGTCAGGTTCTTTCTGCAGTAACAAAAGAGCCATCCAAAGACTCTCTAAGCAAGATGAGAATTTATTGTGGATGTGCAGAAACCCTGCCTAAGGTTTCTTCTCATTGCTCCTGGTGTACCAAGTAGCGACGTGACAACAGCATTGTTATAAGTGGGACATAAAAGTCATATTGCCTGTGCAAAGTAAACTGCCATTCCCTGGTGCAGCTATGCTGGCCCTGGGAAATGATACAACAGGGTAAAAAATACTTGTGTTTTTGCATATAAAGCTTCTACCATGGGGCTGTAGTGGCTGGATCTAGCGTCCGCTGGGTTGTGTGTGAACCTTTTCTGACACTTGCGTTTCAGTGGATGATGTGTTCCCTAAAGGCTGGGTTAGGATTCCTACAGGAGGGAAAAAGGGAGCATTGGATCAGCAAAGCAGTTAATATCAACATGAGCAAAAGATCAACAAATGTTCTGCAACACAGGTCGTAGAATCAGAGAATTAATGAATCATAGAAGGGTTTGGGTGGGAAGGGACCTCTAAAGGCCATCTAGTCCAAGCCCCTGCCATGGGCAGGGACATCTTCAACTAGACCAGGTTGCTCAGAGCCCCGTCCAACCTGGCCTGGAATGTTTCCAGGGATGGGGCATCCACCACCTCTCTGGGCAACCTGGGCCAGGGTCTCACCACCCTCAGTGTAAAGAATTGCTTCTTTATATCTAGTCTGAATCTCCCCTCTTTTAGTTTAAAGCCATCACCCCTTGTCCTATCACTACAGGCCCTGTGAAAAAGTCTGTCCCCATAAGTTAAAAAAGCCCCCCCCAGTTAAAAAGAATCAATAAAAATGAAAGCCTTCCCCCCAATTAAAAGGGGAAACCTGCAATATTTTGAAACAGAGGAAGTGCTAGGTTTCTTCTGTAATAACAGCGGTGAGCACACACCATCGTCAGTGACACTGCAGATGCTGAGATGTGAGGGCAAAAGCAAGTGAACTCAGGTAAAGTGAAATAATAAGTGAAAAGCAAGTGAACTTGGGTGACTGCTGTGATCACAAGGGAAATTTGCAGGTAACCAGAATGTTTAGAAGATGGCAAGCCCAGCGTGACTTCGTTGACTTCAGCGGTTTTAGCTTGTAGAAAGGTCTACGTCTCTTTGATATGACATAATAAATAATCCTGTCTTCAGTACAAGTTATGACTGAAAAAAAAATCTTGAGTGTAAATTCCAGGACCAAGGATCTGATTTGGCTCTTCCGTTGTGAATTTTTGACAGCTTGCAGCCTTAAAGCTGAGGTTAAGTGTACCAGCAAGATACTGTGTCATGTTACAAGATTTCATGTTAGTGGAACGAAGATTAACTTGTTCCTTCTGCTAAAAATAGACTGATATTTGCAGTTCAGTTTCTTATATATATATATATATATTTTTTTTTTTTTTCTCCTATTGCAAGTGCTTTTACAGTGCATCTTTGGGTTACTGAGCACATCACCCTCTAAATTTGACCCGGTGTAATTATGGAGAAATGCTATATTTCATGGAGAAATCTGATGTGTATTAATGTTCTCTTTCATTGGCGTGTTCTGTTCACTTTGTCTAAGTAATTCCTGAGAGCAATATGATTACATTTTAAAGATGTGAAAGATGTTATTGTTCCCTATAGGTGGTAAATACTTGCTCTGCTATATTTACAAAATTATTTATATGTTGCTTGTGTAAAACTTCCTTTTAGAAAAAGAACTCGTCTCCTTTCGTAGTACTTAAAGTTTGTTCTCATATGCTGTGTTGTGCATATAAATGTTTATTTTTCTGGAAAGTGTTTTAAAATTGAATCTCACTTCAACAAAGTTAAGGCAAATTTTCATTTGGATTCTAATGGGAACAGGATTGGGCCAGTATACCTTATATGCCTTTTAATATGGTGATTGACTTTTTAAACCAGTTGGAGGTTTAAAAAAAAGAGTTTGAGGACTGAAATTGAGTTAATTGCAATAGGTAAATAGATGAATGCATGATTTACTAATTTTATGAATTTTATAAAAAGAGCACCTGTAAAGTCATGATGAGGGGATCTTTTAGCATACATATTTTAAGTTCTATCCCAGACAAAAGAAGCAAATGAATATGCACTGATGTTATTATTATGAAACTAAATAAAAGACTTGGAAGTATATTCAAGATAATGATTTAGTAAAAAATATTTGGCATATAGATTGCTATCACTTCATTGCTTTCTGCAATTTTTATTTTCACTTTTCAGTGTTTTAATGTCTTCTTCTGAATAACTTTAATCAGATTTATGTTGGAGTAAGGCATTAAAATGCTATTTGCAGGGCTTTTTTTTCACAGCAGAAGTCAATAAAGAACATTTTCTCATTTGCCTTTCCGTATCATTGTCTTCAACAACTATACAATTCCATACTCGAGGAAAAAATGTACTTAAAGGAGACACTATAGTCAGTTTGAGCAGAGAAAATGGCAGTAAAAGTGTGAAAAAAGAGGCAGAACTTTGAAAATATTCTGCTTAGCTGTGTAAAACTTTTGTACCACTTTACATTCCTGCATGAGTGAGTTAGTTATGTGAAAAATAAGCGTCAACTCTGAAAATATGATTTTAGAGATGATACATCAGTATTGGTGTGATATCCCAATGTGCTGTATGCTGCGTATATACCTACACAAGAAGAAATGGTTGCTGTCCCAAATCAGGTGTACTAAGACAAGCAGAAGTATGGGAATGGAAAGAGATAAAAAAATAAGGTTCGTGCAGGCTATGCTCATGCTCGTAAATTAAATAGCTGAGGGCTGAAACTCATATTGTGGGTACTCTTAATGTATTCTGTATACTCTTACTCTTAAGGCTCTTGGTGCCACGTAACCAGCATTTTATCAGTGCCTGGGCACATTTTGGCAGCGCAGACGAGAACCACAGAAACAGCCTTGCACCAGTTTGGGTGCAGCCTTCCTGGTCTGGAAGATGCGAGAGGTTGGCGTGGATGTGGCCAGACTGACGGCACGCCAGAGAATGGGCCGTGACGTTCTGTGCTTTGCTGTGATACTGGTACCCAGATAGTGCCCGGGGTGAAGAGCTGAGGTCGTTACCACCACCCCTTAGTCCTGTGCATTTACTCCATCATTAAAGTGATTTTTAACTGTTAACTGCTTGTCAGGTCTATGGAAAAATTGATTTTGTGAAAGAATTTGGAGAAACAAGGGAGTATTGGGATGCTCTGAGTGTAAAATTCAGCATAAAATAAAATGAAAAATATAGACAGGGAAATAGCCAGAAGGCCAAGAAAGAGACCTCTTTCTCAGCTCTATTATAATAGCGTTGCTTTGTTTTCAGAGTGTAGGAGACTCAAGAGGCTTTTCAGCGTTTTATGGAGGGACTGATTTCTCCCACCTCTTTTCAAAGAATTACTCTGGGTGTTTATGTTTGAACCCACGGCAGGGGGGTTGGAACTAGATGGTCTTCAAGGTCCCTTCCAACCCAAAGCATTCTATGATTAAAATTTAAGGGATGAGTGCTGTCCCTGGCCTAGTGGAGACAGAGTCCTAGGACCACGTTGGATGGAAACGACCTCCCTAGGTCTTCAGTTCAACATCCTACAGTTAGAGCAGGTTACTCAGGGCTTTGACTGTTGGAAGACTGCACAGCTCCCACTGTCTTTCCGAGCCCTGCCCCAGCGTTTGACCAGGTCTATGATAGATTTATTATTCTTTCTTATTTTGAGTTGGAATCTCCCATGTTTCAGCTTCTGTCTGTTGCCTCTGGTCATTTTAGTTTACGCCGGCTAGAAGAGGCTGGTTTCATCTTCCCTACGCCCTCCAGTTAGGTGGACGGCAACAAGAGTGACTCTTAGCCTTCTCCTCTTAATGTCACGCAAACCCGGTTCTTTCAGCATCCCCTCATGTGTCCTTTGTTGCAGACCCCTAACCATTTTGGTGCTCTGTATAGGGCTCTGTCTGTCTGTCTTCCTATGTACCTATCTGCCTGTCTACCTATGTTTTGGTAGTCCTATATATGTGCAATCATGAGAGGAGATGGCTGGTTCCCTAAAGCAGGGGGTAATACGCAACTTCTTTAAGCCGTTCTGTACTAACAGCTTGGCAAAGTCAAACTGTACATGGGCTACGTAGGTGGAATCGCACATTTTTTAAGTCAAGGGTCATTCTTAATGCCGTTTGAAAGAGATTTTGTACATTTTGTTAGTGATTGATATATAATTTCTAATTCCATGTCTTAGTGCTATTTTCTTGTGTTACAGTGCACATCTTCCTTGGTTACAGTGTTTGTCTCCATAAGCAATGCATACAAAGAGGGCGACTGCAGTCACATGTTTTACAAATGCAAAATATCTAAAATTAATATTTGCTTTTGGAAGCTGAAGTTATGGAAATACTGTAAAGTAAACACAGAGCAAATGAAAAGAGAAAAAATTATAAAATATATAGGAATGTGTATTTTTTTAAACTGCCAGGATCTGGAATGAGCTTTCAGATGTTAAATACCATATTGTCTCCTTATTACTTTTATTTTATTCGTTTTACCTTGGTTGTTAGAAGAACAAATGATGATGGAATTTAGAGGATGAGCAGTGAGGATCAGGAGACGGAAAGTAACATTTGCAAGTCCTTAAAGATGAAGGGCGCAGAAAGCCAAATGGTTTCCAAAAAGGGACATTTCATGGAGTGATTTATCTGATGTGGCATTGCCGTTTGTTGTATAATTTCAGCCTTGTTGCTATGGGAACCAATTTTACTGTGCAGTGATTGTTAATCAGGATTTGTAGTTATACCATTTTTACCACGAGGCCTTATATCCTTACAGATTAAATCATGGTTCTCATTGACAGTGCTGTACATCAAACCTTATTGCCAGAAATAAAACCCGACCAACCTTCCTGGCATTTTTCTCACCATTACCAGAATCAGAGAGCAGGAGCTTAAGTTAACTTTTACAGGAACTCAAGGATTCTGCTTCAGTTACATTTGTCATGCTCATCCAATTCCAGGAAAAGAAAAGAAAAAAGCAAGCTTCTGCCTTACAGTATAATAATTTTATTTTTCCCTTTAAGTGGAAATGAATTGAGTCCTCTGGAGATACGTTTTCTACGTATTGCTTCTTTAAACATCTCTTAAGGTAGAATTACATCTAAACTTCAGAACTTTTTTCCCTATATTCTGAAAATAGGGAGATATTTGTGTTTCTGGAGGGAGGATTCAACACTGGAAGTTTAGATATCTCAGCGCTGTAAATATTCGGTATCTTTTCCGTCTTCCCTTTAGTTTTCACAACTGTCCCTGCAAAGGGGGTGTGGGCAGGAACAGGGACAAAAGGGATGAGGCAGCGTAGATTGTATTATCCTTTGCTTCAGCTGAAGGAGGATACTGGGGTCAAAGAGGAGGATACTGGAGTCAAAGAGGAGGATACTGGAGTCAAAGAGCATGACTTCTCTGGTCCTGGGCTGTTCTCTGTATGGGGCATCGAAATGGGAAGAAGAATTCTTTCTCTCCAAAATTACTCTCTCGGTGACCTGAAGAGCTAGGCTGAAGTGGTTGTTTGGACACTCTCAGCTTAAAGTAATGAAAAAATGCATTTCTGCTTGCTTTCTTTTATAGATCTTACTAGTTTCTTTGCTACCAAAAAAATCATTGACGTTCTGAGAAAAAGCTGTTGGTAAATTGTAAACTGCTGAAATGCTGCACTCAAAATTCACAGAAAACTTGAGAAACATCTGAGAATGGTGAACTTCCCATCACCTCAATGGGCGTTTTATGGTGAAGCGTAGCTCTGACCAGCATTGTTCATCGTTGTTCACTGGTGATCAGTTTAATGGAACCATGAAACAAAATGCTTCTCTCGGAGTCCAAAACCACTGACCTCTGATGGCAGAGCTCCCGTTCCTCACTCCCCTGGTCAGCTCCGTTAACTTGCACGGTGAAAAGTTGTCAACGCAAAATTTGCGATAGATTGGGAGATGAAATTATGTGGATCACGTCATTTGAGCGCAGCCTGGGCTGGGGATTATTTTCACGTCTCCTCTTTTATCTAAGTGGAGTTTTGGCAGAATTTCTGAAGCGCTCAACTAAAGCGATGCAGAATTGCTAGCACTGTTCCCAGATTTATGGAAGTATGATGCAGCCAGGTAGCGTTTTATGTGATATTTCACAAAACCCCTCAGATTGTTGGCTTTTCCCCGATGAACCAAATTCACAGCTTCTCTAATTTCACGTCAGCCCCGTGAAGCCAGGAACATCTATGTAACAGTTTTGTTTTCACTTCATTGTATTCCAAGTACGCTGAGGGATGCAGAATCAAAATATTAGCAAGGTGCTAGTCGCATTTTTTTTTTTAATCTCTTTCCTGATTTTCTTTCTCCCTCCTTTCTCCTTTTTCACGTTCGCTGCTGCCGATACCCAGCCCCCACTATAATTCTGATTGGCTAAATTAATTCTGCAGCATCCTGCTGTGAATAATTATGTTCATCCAGTGTGGAGCTGGATGCCTTTCTCTCTTCCCCCCCTTTGCCACCCCCACCTCCTCCTTGCCTAAATTATAATGTGACAATTGAAGCTCACAGCTGGCTCATCAGAGGTGGCCAGTTTGGGAATTGGCACATCTGAATGTGCCTCTCCGTTAACTCTCTGCCTTGATTGCTTAAGACAAGACATATGTAAACCCCATGATTATTACCATTTTGTGCGTCTCACAAAGATACTGCTTTAAGCTGCAAAGCTGTTGTGTTTGTTGGGGGAGGGGAAATTACAGGAATTTTTCTCTTCCCCTCCCCACAGTTCCCTCCAACAATAAATAGCTGTCAGACTTATGTCAAGAATGAAATTATAGGAGCACATGAGGCCTTGATTACATTGTTTTGGATAGATTGCTATTAGCATACTGAAATGAAGTCTAATTTTTCAGTGCTTTAGCTCAGTCAAGAATCAAGTGCTGCGGGAGGGGGAAGGGATATATCATCTACAAGAAATGAATGATGTAATTCCGTGCAACCATTCTGTAGCCTCTTTTGGTTATCGGTGGTTAAAACAAACAATGAAATAAATAAATAAATAAATAAATAAATAAATGTATTCTGCCGAGATGTGTTATTAGTTGGGAGGTAAGGCAAAGCTGGCGTGTTACTGAACAAAATACTCAGGTTAGATGTCATTCTTTGTGAACTTATTAAAGACGTCTCAAAAGCAAATCGGGGGGTATTTAATCCATCCTCGTGCAGCTTCTAGTTCACTCGGTACGTTTGGATTTTGGAGTTGCAAATACACTAGTTTTTTATTAGTTGTTTGCATAATTCATAGCATGTTGCCAGTTTCGGGTACTGTGCATCCTCTGATGATGCATGCTTATTATCAGATAACGTGTAGGGCAAGTGCCCTTGTTGTGGTTTTGTTGTTCGCAATTTCTGATGATGTGCACACGTTGCTTTGCTTAGTTTGAAAATCTTTCATTTTGTATTCTGGGAGTGTCCTAACCTTCAAATGTTTTAGTATCTGTGGCTCCTAAGATGGTAGTTTTATTAGCCACAGATACATTGTTTTAACTCCCTCTGTTTTGGTGGAGTGGAAATAAATAAAAATTGTTTTGACTGATTCTTGAAGCAATCGACCTGGAGTTTGGAAAGGGTCAAGATTCATTTGGGTTTACTGGGACAACTGAGAGCAGCAAGAAGGGAGCGTGAGCTGTGCATGATGATACATAAAAATTCTACTTGCACGAGCTTGAGTTGGCCGCGTTCTTTCTGAGTGGCAAAGCAGTGGCTGAGATGCACAAGGCATCCCAATCAGGCATTTAGAAAGGATTTATACCACAACATCATGAATTTGCTAGGTGACACATACTGTGCAGAAAGTTCTTATTGAAATGTTAGACATTTTATCTTTCTAATTTGAAATGCCGAGCACTTTATTATAGCTTAAATTAATATAACTGCATCAGCCGCAGAGGGACATGGTAATTACAATTAATTCAATCTGAAATATCCCTAAAATGAAACAAAATACCTTGCTTATTCATTAAAAAATCAGTTATGAGATCTGATGTTTTGGAGACCTCTTCACGCTTGAAGAAAACATGGTTTACTTTGTTGGAAAGTTGGGCGTCTCTTGGTTGAGTGGCTCAGGCAGCCAGCGTGGAGCTCGTTGGCAAAGGCTACTGTGAATGCCAGGAGTTGCTCAGCAGGTGCTTAGAGAAATTCGGAGAAGGAAAATCCATGAGGAGCTGTTAAACATAAATATCACTTCTAAGAGAGGCCCTTCGTGCAGGTACCTGGAAATGAGAGAATGTCCAAGGAAATACTACAGCATGCTTATGCTGTTCGACTCTTCCCTGAGCAACATCTAAATCGCTGTCAGAGAAAGAGACCCAAATACACCTTTGGTCAGATCCAGTGTAGATGTTCTTACATTTACATTGAATATTGACTGTCTTGCATTTTAGATAGTGTTTGCCTAGGGTTTGTCTTCATGTGTTCTCAGGGTGGTTGATATTAAATTCTAAAGCTTGATCTATTTTGGTAGGTTGGACTTTCCTGAACATTTCCATACAGAGGTGAAAAGACAATTCGAAAGACAGCTCTTGCTAAAATAAATATTAATTTCCATGTTTTAAATGGTTTCAGTTGCTTCAGTACTGGAGGCAGAGAGTAATGGAGAGAAAGGGAGAAGGAGGGAGTGTAGGCTAGTGTGGAACCAAAGGCTTTCTAGGTCAAAGCTGATTATGTCCACTTGTGCCCAACGCTCCCTGTGAGCATGGACTCATCAGTAAATCTTTCCCGTAGAGTGGTGAGATGCTCCATCCATGATCAGCCATCTAACTCCCTTCCAAGTCTTCGTCTAGACTGAGCATGGGGCCCAGCTGTGCTAGCCTGGGCCAAGGAAGGAGATGTGAACCTTAGTGTGAGCCTCCTGATGACCTGGAATGAACAAAAACTCTTTCAGCCCTTGCCTCGCTATGTGACTCACAAAAAGCCCTTGGTGTCCGATGAATTGATACAACCTTGTGGTGTCCCACTGGAAACATATCCCAGCATTGGGTAATATTTATTTTGCAATTTCTAAGCTGTTTCGGCCTATGATATGACTATGAGGCCAAAGTGTTAAACTCAATGCCTGAAAATTTACTGTGGTGGTTTTGAGGAACATTTAATACGTTCTTTGGCTATAACTCATAGATTGGTAATCATTTCTGTACTGGCTATGACATGGGAGCCATGGGAAAAATGAAAATAACGCAACATGGTTTGGTTCTCCATTATGCCGGAGGCGTGCAAAGTGAACTTGGTAGTTCTGAAATAAACGTTTTATATTAGTGAATTCTTGCTGATATTTTGGTACAACCTCAAAAAGCACATTGTATTGTCAATGTATCAGTTTACTAAAGAAATATGTATCTCTCACAGTTATATCTCTCACGGTTAGGTGAATATCGCTTTTGAAGTTGTTGTATAAGAACGTCTTGAAGTGACATAGACCTCAAACTGTTATGGTTACTGTTAAACAAACAAAATTTCAGTTCCATTGAAATCAGAGGAAAAAGCAAGCCTACTAAATGGAAAAGGACAAATTCAGAGAGGAAAACAATTTTTGATTTTAAATGGCAAGATGAACTCAGATAAGAAGTAAAGAGAAAAAAATTTAGAGTAGGTATTAAAAAAAAGGTATTTTTTAAAATAGGCTTAAGTGTCATTTAGAGAATCCTAATCCAACAAATAAAGAACCTTAAAAATTCTACATAAGTTTTCTAAATTCTAAGAAGTTAAAAATGCAAGGGGTAAGTGCTATTTCTTGCTGAACCATGTTTTGCATGGATTAGTTCTACTGAACTGGTTGAAACTAAAGTCCCCCTTGATGACGGCAATGCAGCCACTTCAGCCACTCTGAACCGATGGCAGTGTTGCTGTTGGTGACGGTAGGCACCAAATGTTGCTCAGTTTGAATAAAGTTCTCATAAACTAACACTAAAAAAACCAGAAGAGAATTTGTAATGAGAGAGGATGCTAATTTTCCTGTCTGTGGTGTCTGAATTTTTCATTTCGCTGGTGTGAATGTGTTGTAAATATTTCATATGAGTACTTCTTAGAAGTCACTGGAGTTACGAGTTTAAAAGAAGTTAATCAGAGGAAGAGATCTGTTAGACGTTTCAAGTGCTTTACAAAAAAAGTGAGAGAACGCAAACTCATGTTAGTATCTGCATGACTTAATAAAAGAAGAAAACGATGTGCTAACACAGCCAGGGGGAAAATTGTTATATCACTTATTTCCTGAGAAATGTGAGTTTCAGACATAATTAACCCAGCATTCATACACTTGTGACAATACTATTGATTAGCTAATCAATGATAACTAAATACACACCTCTAAATTACATAGTTTAAAACACATTACATTATATCAATGGAAACAAACCAATTAAAGTGCTTTAAATGCATACAACTAATCAGGAACTTAATACATGCTAATTGTGACCAAAATTTCAATTAATGTGTTGATACATTACATCATATTCAAGAATGTAAAAAACCGTGAAGTAATCATGTTCCTCACGGCCATATCAAATGATCTCTGAAACATCCTACGAAGAAACAAGGGTAATTTTCTGCCATTTGTCAACATTTTCTGGTTACAGATATGGACTTCATCTCTTGGGGGTGGGGGTGTGTGTGTATATATAGAATCATAGAATCATTTAGGTTGGAAAAGACCTTTAAGATCATCTAGTCCAACCATTGACCCTACTCTACCAGGGCTGCCACTAAACCATGTCTCTGAGCACCACATCTACACGACTTTTAAACACATCTAGGGATGGTGACTCAACCACCTCCCTGGGCAGCCTCTTCCAATGTGTGATAACTATAGAGTCATAGAATCAATGAGGTTGGAATATGGGTATATATATATAATGCCTGGCTGAGTGTGTCCCAATTGTAGGGTGGCCTCAAGGTGATGTTGCCAAATCTATCCCTTTTTTATAATGTTTCTATCACCTCCTTTTAGAAGGCATGGCTGAATATTTTAGTGTGTCACAAAAGATTAGTGCTGGAGAGGAATAGGTGGTGGATGGTAAATGGTTGACAACAGGACAAATATGTTTGTGTGTAGGATCTTTTCTCTGAGTAATGTAAGATTTGTGTGCTGAATTATTATTTGGAGAGCGCTAACATAATTTTCTCTTTGGAAAATGATTGGATAATAATAAGGATTTTGATCAGTATCCCTATTGTTGCATTCCTTTTATTTTACCTGTAAACTACGGTGAATGTCTTTAAATAGACAAAAGATGGTTGAGTATGTAGCTCTTAAAATTAAATGGAAATTGGATACTTTACAAATCTCTTTCTGAAGTGATTAGTGTAAAAATGAATCGTAACAGCACAATATCAACTTGATCCATACAGGAATAGATGGGAAATAGGTGGGGGAAGATTTGCCAAAAATCTGAAGAGCAGCCAAGAAATTAAAAATGCACATGAGGGACTGGATTCAGTTCAAAGTTAATACACTTGAATTTAGATGTCTTTAAATGCGGTAGTTGTCTAAGCTCTCGTTACAGTCACTGTTGGTGCAACGAGCTGCGTTAGGGCGTGCTACTCACGGGCCAGGTGCCAACCTTCCCCGCCTTGTGCTGGGCATGTTGTAGGTAGAAACAAGGACATGGGAACAGAACTGTGCAACTAATCCATTCTTCTGACTCATTAGCTCTGCGGAGAAGGACCTGGGAGTCCTGGTGGACAACAAGTTGACCGTGAGCCAGCAGTGTGCCCTTGTGGCCCAAGAAGGCCAATGGTATCCTGGGGTGCATTAAAAAAACCATGGCCAGCAGGTGGAGGGACATTATCCTACCCCTCTACTCTGCCCTGGTGAGGCCACATCTACAGTCCTGTGTCCAGTGCTGGGCTCCCCAGTTCAACAAAGACAAGGAACTACTGGAAAGAGTCCAGCAGAGGGCTACAAAGATGATCACAGGACAATTTTGGGCAGATAACAGAGAAAGCAGGTCCGGATACGAAGATGATCACGGGACCAGAGCATCTCTCTGATGAAGAAAGGCTGAGAGACCTGGGGCTGTTTTAGCCTGGAGAAGACTGAGAGGGGATTCCATCAATGCTTATCAATACCTAAAGGGCGGGTGTCAAGAGGATGGGGCCAGACTCTTTTCACTGGTGCCCAGCAACAGGACAAGGGGCAACAGGCATAAGCTGGAACACAGGAAATTCTGTCTGAACATGAAAAAATCTTCTTTCCTTTGAGGGTGGCAGAGCACTGGCACAGGCTGCCCAGAGAGGTGGTGGAGTCTCCCACTCTGGAGACATTCCAAACCCACCTGGATGCCATCCTGTGCAACCTGTTCTGGGTGACCCTGCTGTGGCAGGGGGGTTGGGCTAGATGATCTCCAGGGGTCCCTTCCAACCTCTGTGATTCTGTGATTCTGTGAAAAACAAATTTGATTTGAAAAAATTTTTGATGACATAATTTAGAGTTTTCCTGTTGAAAACGAAGGAAACTGGGTAAAACAAGTGCTGTGGTTTAAAACCAAGTGTTTCCATTTGGGGCATCTCTAGGAAGATATAAAGCAGGAAGCTGAACTTCAGTCAAGAGTTCAGGGATGTGGGTGCTCCCACCAGATGTGAGAAATCCAGCTCCCGCCTTTGTCTAACAGGAGTTAAACTGATGTTTCTCCACTTTCTAAGAGATTCCCTTGATCACCAAGCAGCAAAGGAAACACATTTTTTCCAGTAATGCCTTTGACCCTTTGTCCATTTTATAAATAAATAAATAAACATTCACTGTAGCAGGGAAGTGAACGCAAGCGTCCCATTTCCAAAGGAGAACTCTGAGTGTCCTAAAAAATCCTCAGGGCTTTGAGTTACTCTTAATCCACTGCACTACAGTTTGATGCTAGAAGAGATTATCACTCGACGATCTAAAATACATTTTTCAGTGAGTGTACTCTTGAGAATTTGCTGGTAAATCGTTAGGAACCTGAAAGCAAGCAGGAAAAAGGGTTGAGATGTTAAAGATATACAGGAAGGTAAAATGACAGCTGGAGCACACATAAACTGTGAGAGGTGTACAGAAAATACGTAAAGTGCTAGAAATTGTATTACAAAGTGATATTGTTATTTTGTGGGCTTGAAATATGCAGTTGCAGGAGATGGTAAATTTCATAAAGTAAGCAATGTTATCGTATTAAAAATGTCAAACGTGTAAAATAAGGTCATTATTCTGCCCTACTTGCCTTGTTTGAGTGCTGTGCTCTATTTTGGACATTCCTTTAAAAATAGCACAAACGAACTAGGTTGACTCTGTGCGTAATCAACAAATACATTGAATTTTGCAGAATAAAATGTAATGAGAGGTTTCAGTAGGATTCAAAATGTTTTCCCTCAATAAATAAGTAAATAAAGGTGAAAGCTGAGGGACTGCAATTAGCAAAGAAGGCAACTTTTCCACTTAATTAATAACAGAGCAGTAGATAGAGCAACGCCCATTTCTTGTTGGAAATCCTGAATGCTGAACACTGTTAAGAATTGCTCGGGGAGATAAAGTTCAATCTTACATGTCAGTTATACGTTTCTTTCCCAAGAACCTGTGACTGAGCATGGCACAACAGAAACAGGCTGTCAGGGCTGGAACAAATGCTGATGTAGGTCAATGCAGTTCTCCTCTTGCACTTCGGAGACTAGCAAGATGAGAAAATTTAACTCTCTACAGAACTTATGATAATAAATTATGCTTATTATGATAAATTACTATGAATATAAAGAAAGATTAAAAAAAAAATGACCTAACACACTTAGTGGAACGTGAGGGCCATCAGCTGAATGAGCAACTCCCTTCTGTACTTGATTCTTCAGGTTACGCATGCTCAGATGCACATTTTTTAACATCGGTATGAGGAAAGTGAGAATAAAGCACATTTTGCTTGCCTTAGAGAAAGACATTCACAGAGAAAGTTTACTAGCAGTGAGAAGTTTGATTAGAACACATTTTGTAGCTAGATCATGGGACAGGACTTTTGCACCCATTGCAGTTCTTCAAGGGAAAGAGGACAACCCCTGAGCAGTAGCCCTTACACATAGGAGAGGACAATGGCAGCCGACCCACCAATCCAGGATCCTTTAGCAATAACTACTGGAGTATCAAACTGGAGGTTATGATTTTTCTAGTGTGTAAAGTCCCAGGAAAGGTTAAATGTTTTGAAAAATAGTCCCTGGGGAAAAAGACTTAGTTAAAATAGTGGGTAGTCAGATGAGACTGAAGACAGTGGTAAGGGCGTCTTTGAAAAACTGAAATTACGTTAGTCCTTCCAGCTAAGTGATGAGGTTAAATGCATATTTACAAGGTCATGCAGAATACAAGAAGAAAAGGCAGGGTTTGGGTGGTTTTTTCCCCTTCTCTATGGAAATACAACTCTAAACTTTCTTGTGTGAGCAAGACAAGTCTGGAGTTGTTCGCTTGTGTTTCTACTGGTTTCCTGTGAGCATCACCCTAGGGTCATGCTGGCACTTTCAGATAATACCTTTGCTTTACACCCCGGAGGCTGAAGAACCTATTAGAATACTTGGAAACTTTGGTCAAAAGCTGAGAACCATGAAAAAACCACTGAAATATTTGTAAAAGAGAAACGTGCTTTCCTTTCCCCGCCAAGAGTGAACAGAAGTCGCTTTTTTATACAAATGTCTTACTATTCCTTGTAAATATAGTCATATATAAAGGAAAGTCTTCTCAATAAAGACAGCTTACAGAAAGAGGTGGTCAAGAGAGTTTATGCAAGAAATTGCCACCTCTTGAAGCAAGCAACACACAACCCACAGCAGTCCAGCAGTTTCTATTCCTATTAAGCATATGAAGAGAATTCCTTCTGTACTAGGCAGAAAGTGTCCGAGATCCATGGCAAATGGGTATACGTATATTTTGAAATGCTGTCCATGCAAACAGCAGCGTTTCCAATAGTAACACAACCCAATGAAAAATTAGCTTCCATGTGAACTGAACATTTGAAGGTCTGACTCAGAAGGAGACAAAATTGCGGCTCTGCACGTTTTAATGCTCTTAGAAACAGTGGTGTTGATTTTGTACTTCAATATGTATGTCTAAATAAATATACAAAATAGTCCACATTGTTTGAGGAGACACTCTGCTATATTTTCCATGATACTTTCAATCAGCTGGTATTTTTCATATATTGATGAGCATATGCAGATATTCCCTTTTGGGGAAGACTTCCAAATTTTTGATATAGAAAGCAGCATCTTTTAATTTGATTTTTTTACATTTGCTCATTTTTGAACAAAGGTACCATTCTGTGTAAAACTGAAAGAAAAGGAGGAAATGCATAACTAGGAAATGGATCTCCAAAGACTGGCAGATGATCCATGAGATCTTCTCATGAAACCAAAACCACGAAAAAACTACAAATACAGAACTGTAAGCGCGCAGGGGGAGTGTTGCCAGGTAAAAAGAGTTCAGCTGGAAATGGAGAACAAAATTGCAATATTGAAAAGAATGAAAGAGAGAAAGAAAGAAAAATGATGCACTTCCTCAACTAGAGAGAGTAGATCAGGATAAATAAAGATTTAGGATAAACATAACCAGAGAAGATTTTCAGCAATAGATTTCTAAAGTTAAATTCCAAAGTTTGATAGCATGTTTCCAAACTTGTGAATGTCTAATACCACCATCAGAACCAAATTCTAATCAATTCTTTAAGTAAATAGAAATTAGTCGTCTCCATTAAGTATGTGAGGTTAACGTAAAATCTTCTTCGACTTCATTTTCTTTTCGTCTTGTGAAAATAATGTAAAATTCTGAAAGGTGTATTGTTCTCTTGGCACTGCAGTCAGCTTTTCCAGAAATGTCGCCTTGCTCAGAGAGAGAATGTGATCGCTACAGTTTCATCACAAGTGGTTTATGTTGTGTGCAAATCGTGCGATAAATTCTGACGTTTTGAGAACCGAGATTCTCAGTGGCATTTAGACAGATGGACAACTCGGTTTTTATTTGCTTTTGCTTGGCAGGTTTCTGACTGCTAATTTTGCAAAGGCACAGGGGTCATACACGTATATGTAATCTTCCACAAGGTCGGAGAAATGCGTTAAAAGAAGGAGAAACATGAACTGGCCCCATCTACAATACCTGCTTGAGTAGATCCCAAACTTCCAAGGTCTTTTTTGCTTGGTACGAACAATGCGTTCAGGTTTTTAAAGGAGCAATACAGCTTGTTTCTTAGAAAATAATGTTAAAGCAGGGGTCAAACTATCACATTAATTACCTGGAGGTCATTTTGAGAAAATTACTATCAAATGTGTTGAAAAAGGTTTTATATTTTCCCAGAAATTATGATCTGCTGTTTCTATGGAAACCGCAACAGTAGTTCATAAAAGCTCTTTAATGGAGGTTTACAAAAGCTGAACATCCTGAAGTCTAGCAACATCTACGGAAAAAGCACAAACTCACACGCACGTAAGGCTCATTTCATCTCGGCCACAACTCTTTGATTTCAGCCAGAGTTACATCAGACATGAGCTGAGTCCCTAACATTTAATAGTTTCGTAAGATACAGGGATAAATATTATAAGATAATATTTGAATTGTAATCCTCAAATCTTTCTCCTCTGTTGGACACACATGCGCTGTCATACTGTCAACCTGATGAAACGGAGCAAATCTTGGAGGAATAGAACTATTTAAAAATGAACATTATTTCAATCTGTAGAACGTTCTGGCCTAGGATTTTCTTTTTATATTTCCATATTCCATTAACGGTGCATTTCTGGGAGGTTTGGTCTGGAGCGAGGCTGAACATCCTGCTCGTTTACACACGCTTAACTTTAAGCATGTGAATAGTAATATTGGCTTCAATGCATAAAGATAAGAAAACGCTTAAGTACTTTCCTGGCTGAGAGCCAGATTGCTCAGCTCCCAGCAAGAGCGTGCCCAATATAAATGATTAATAATAATGAAAACTAGAATTTGCATTTTTTTAGATAGTTTATTGATAACTTTTCCAAGACGAATATTCCTTTTATCTACCATACCCACACACAGGCTGTTTCTTCAGTGAGATCTCATTGTAAAAAATTTTCAAGAGCCATGATGGAAGGCAGTTCGCTCGCTTTTAGTTGAGGGGACTAATAAACATGGATCTTGCAAAAAGAGGAATAATGTGATATTTTAGTTCCGAGTGCAGTCGGCAGTATTACTGTGATTTTGGGAAGATTCAAAATATTGCTGATTTGCTGACAAACCTGTCATATAAATCTTTAAAGCTCAATAACAGTCCCGGGAAAAAAATGTGAGTGGAGTAATGGTGAAGAATTGGCCATTACCTAATTTAATGGAAGTGATAGAAACACTCTTATAGCGCTTGCCTGCAAATATTAGTTCTATATGATTTTTCTGCTTTCTGCTAAGACTTTTGAACAACTCCCATTTGTTGAGGGCAATGAACTACCTTATGGAATTGAACCACTGACTATTTGCAGGCTATTGAATTGCTAATGTTTTTCTGTGTTTGTGTTTGCTAATGGACACGTAAGCAATTTGGGATGAAATTAATAATAGAAGTTTGCTCATCTGCACGAAAAGTGGATTGTCTATTTTGCTCAATAGATATCAAATGAAAGGGGAGAGAAAAGAACGGCTAAAATTTGTTTGCAGCATTAGCATCATTTTAAACCGAACCCTGTAGTTATCCCTCCTGTCCGTGTATCAGTTTGGTTTGGTGGATATACTAAGACTCCATTTGGAGGAAACTAAACCAGCTTATCATGTTGGAAAATAAAATCTGAACAAGTGACTGACCTTCAGGCAGCTTCATACATATTCGCAGTCAGAGGATCAGAGTAAGTCTAGTCCAAACAGCATCTTGCGTTGCATATAATGTACTGATGGGGACTTGACCAACAACTGCTTGTTTACTGATTTATTTCGGTGGAGCTGAATCACTTGCTCTTGTAAACATAACCGCTGGGTTTAGGAATGTAAAAAATCAAATTCTGTCTTTGTGGCCTTTGTTCCTTGTAGCCACCGTTTGCACGTAAAGCGGGAAGTCTTGGGAGATACAGGTTTGCTAATACTATCTATGAACTATGTGAGTGCTGTTGACTGGAGGCGTGTACTTGAAAATGTTAAATGATGATCGTGGGTCACTTGAGTTCATTTTGATTCTGACTACAAACTCAGGTAAAAAAAAAAAGGAAGATATTACTGATTTCTGTATAAGGTGTGTATTTGCAAGTGTGAGTAAAGCTAGCATATATGCATTTTAGAGAATTTCCTGAAATGTTAATTGCACTAAAGATGTCAGTTTATTTATGTGATTGGCTGCCAAACGGGCAAGACTGACTCTATAGCTATTCAGCCGTTAATGCTATTCACG
The DNA here is from genome assembly GCA_008921705.1 of Burhinus oedicnemus. Lineage (NCBI taxonomy): Eukaryota > Metazoa > Chordata > Aves > Charadriiformes > Burhinidae > Burhinus > Burhinus oedicnemus. Next base: position 42,107 of record VFFE01009010.1, on the reverse strand, counting down.
ATTTGGCAGTGATTTGAGAAACCACATGGTATAGGCATACAGTCAACGGTCAGTAGAAATAGTATCATCTTTTTATTGTTTTTACTTTTAGAATACAGTAGGATTAAATTGAAGTCCATGACTAAACCCCCACTAACCTCAATGAGGACAGCCATTTCAGGCATTGACTAAAGTTTTTCCTCCTCCATCTCACTAATTAAAATAAAACAATAGCCAAAAAAACCCCAGTAAACATAAACAAGCTCCATATGTAATAATGATACTAAATGTTTTGGTTTGTTATGGAGACTCTGATTCTATTAAAGCCTTTTCCTGTTGAGGATCCAAGGCCAAACTGGATACACACAAGGACCAACAGAATTTCATAGAATCACAGAATCATAGAATGGTTTAGGTTGGAAGGGACTTTAAAGACCATCTAGTCCAACCCCCCTGCCATGGGCAAGGACACCTTCCACTGGACCAGGTTGCTCAAAGCCTCATCCAACCTGGCCTTGAACACTTCCAACTTCAACTTCTATTGTGTTGTGAGTTCACTTCAATGAAACTTTGGATGGGTCTGTATCTGTAAACTCTCAGTCGCAAGACTCAGCTGTAGTCAGGTGAAATAGAAAATTCGTCTTCTGCCTTGCCTACATCACAGCCTGGGTTCACAGAATCACCGGGGTTGGAAGGGATCTCTGGAGATCATCTAGTCCAACCCCCCTGCCAGAGCAGGGTCACCCAGAGCAGGTTGCACAGGATGGCGTCCAGGCGGGTTCTGAATGTCTCCAGAGTCGGAGACTCCACCACCTCTCTGGGCAGGCTGTGCCAGTGCTCTGCCACCCTCAAAGGAAAGAAGTTCCTCCTCATGTTCAGATGGAACTTCCTATGGTCAAGTTTGTGCCCGTTACCTCTTGTCCTATCACTGGGCACCACTGCAAAAAGACTGGTGCCATCCTCCCGGCACCCTCCCTTGAAGTATTTGTAAGCATTGATGAGATCCCCCCTCAGTCTTCTCCAGACTAAAAAGACCCAAGTCCCTCAGCCTTTCCTCATAAGAAAGATGTTCCAGCCCCCTGATCATCTTTGTAGCCCTCTGCTGGACCCTCTCCAGCAGTTCTTTGTCAGGATGTTATATTGCTGTAGTATTCCTAAAATACTTAAAAGGACTCCTGTTAATCAAAGCCCCCCATAATTTGCCTTCCAAATAAGTAATTTTTAAAATTCTCTACCCTATTTTTAGTGTAGTATTTAAGATTACACTAGTAATGTAATAATTAACTTGATTAATTATTTTTATGGACAGAATGAAGATACTTGTAATAAGCGCAAATACAGAGTTAACAAAAACAGATATTTTTTCCAAGGAAACTCTTAATTAAACGTTCGTAGAGAATGTGTGATATTACTATGCTTTTAGATGCCTGATTTTTAAGAACTGTTTGTGTCTTAGATACTTTTGCTCTGTAAGTAGAAAGAAAACCAATGAGCAATGTAGTTTAAATCTTAGGAACCTGCTTCAAAATTTGGCTGTCCAACACCCTTATGATTTCATTCCTTGGAACATTGCCGAAAATATTTATTTAATTAAATATCATCTGTTTCCTCATTAATATGTGGTTCTTCTTAGCTATTTTGTTGTTTCCTTTGTGCAGAAATCATCCAATAAATTTGCATCAGCCCTGATGTATTTTCTTCATTAGATGCTTGGGTTGATGAGTCCCCAGGCAGACCTTAATTTGATTTACAGTGTACAAAGAATTGAACCTTTTTACGAATTAAAACCAAAATGAAACAAACGATAACAGAACAACCTTCACCGAAGCTCTGAGAAGTGCAACTGTTTGTTCTTTTCCTTTTGAAAAATAACATAGAGAAACTGCAGTGGTGTCATAGCAAACCATTATCATAAAATTAATTCTAAAACTATTTGTTTGTACTCAATTAAATAGTCCTTACTAAGGGAAGAATTTTCATCATTTTAAGCCTGAAAGTTGTTTCTCTTCCTTTCTGTTATGAGTTTTATTTGTTTCAAATCTTCCAGGTTAGATTGTTGAGACGGGTGTTTTTGGGATTTGAGGTAAGATACTAACACCTATGAGCGAATAAATGCAAATTCTGTGTGCCAGTGATTGCTAATGAAGTCCACCGCTTCAGCTGTGGCCTTAATTTGCCAAGCTGTAGCCTAGTTGTCCCCCAGCATTTAATTTCAGCTGGTCCCCTACCAGTTTATTGCTTAGATTAAAACAGTATCGCATCTATTAGAGTTTGAAAAGGTCTCGGACGAACTTTTGCTGTCTAACTTGTGCTACTATTGTGGTTTAAAGTCAAGCCCAGGCCATACCTAAACCCACACTTTATGGGGATGGAATTGAAGCAGAAGGAGCACAGGTTCAGGGAAAGCTACACGTGCTTAAGAAAGCCAAATGATCTAATTGGTAGGGCTATCAGATCATTGTGTACTATGAGCATCCGCCACTTCATTGAGATAGAACGGACTGGTGGTGGGTTTTCACAGTTTTTTGTTTGACGGAAGGAAGCAACGAGCTTTGAGGCTTCTGCTTTAAATTCCAGATTGAGAAGTCCAAAGGAAGAGATGTTACACTGAGCAAGCCAAGATCTACGTTCCAATTTCTGTTTCAAAACACGGAGGCAACGGGCACTTTTTACTAAAATGATTGCAAAGATTTTGATTTTGAACATGGGTAAAACATTGCATTTTTACCTTAAAATTGTTCTGACCAGTGGCTGAATTAAAGTTACCTGCAATTTATAAAAATTTAATAGATATAGACATTGGTATGGGAAAATTTTCTTCTAGCAGTGGAAGTCTGGCAGTATTACAGGCTATGTGAAACAAATCTACTGTGAGCAATGGGCAAGCTTAATTATAAGTGTATGAACACTGCAGCTAACATGCTGAGCTTCCAATTGAAAAAATCATGGTCATTGTTTTCATATTTTCCTCCTAATGAATGATTCTGCTTTCTCAGAGTGATTTCTAATATTTTGCTACTTGATCCTAGTTTCCAGTTTGGTCAGCAAATATAGACCTTAATTTTGCAAAGTATTCCTCGTGTGGTGCACCTTTCCCTGGCAGATTATAGAGTCGAATAAGATCTTCTTGTGTGATTAATTTGCAGTCGTGTGCAATCGCAGTTCACGAGCACATTTCTGCAGAGTAAGTGCTGCTTAGGCAGGTTCCGAGATTTTCATCTTGCTCAAATCTCAGCCTAGCTTTTCGCAGGAGGATGTTTTGAGATCAGCTCCGTCTGATGCAGGATGCCCCCGTACACGGCAGTGCTAACGAGAGCGACTCTGACCCCCGTGAGCCTGTTTGTTCTTCTGTGTCCTTCACCCAGCTGAGAACCTATGCATTAACGCGTGTTACACGTAATAAAATAACGCAAGGGTAGTACCTATTGCAACCATTTTTCTGCATCCCTAATTACTGTCTTGAGATTTATAATGATATAAATGCATTTGGCTGGACTCTGTTTTATACGTCAAGTATATGTACTTTATAATGAAGTTCTCTTAGGCTGGAGGAATGGCTTGGTTCAGCCCACGTGTACAAGCCTGGGGTGCGCATTGATTTCCATTGATGGATTTCCATTTCTGAGCTGTACGTGTCTTTGGAAGTCTTGCCCTCGGCTTTTCAGGGCTTTTGTCTCACACTCTTCTCAAATATTGTCCCCAGCTTAAAGTGTTAAACTGGCTATAATTTCCTTTCCCAGTTGAGGAAGCATGTGACAAATTTAAGGGCTGAATCCAAATCTTATGATTCTGACTTCAGCGTATTTAGAGTTCACACAGTTTAGATCCATGATTGTAACTACTGTGACTTCTTTACTTAAGTCACTTAATTTCCCTGTATTAAATTTTTTCCCTTGTCAAGAACTAGCACTAATTCAAATTATATCTCTTTCCGTTGCTGATTAAGTCATTAACATTTAATACTGATTTGAACATCAAAGCCACTAATCAAGCACAAATATTAACGGCTCCAGTTTGTAGCTTTTCCTCTGACCGAGGCTGTGAGCGCTGTGGCTCTGTTATGGCCCAGGAGTTCCTAGGGCACAACCTGTTTCTGGTTCAGCAGTTTTGCTGGTGACCGTGAAGAAAAGTTGGAGGGATTTTTTGCCTTCCTCCTTTTGTTCCCCCAAGTGATTCCTTGCTGGTGGTAATGTGATTTATTTATGACAATGCGAGCCCTCTCCGTTCCCAGTACACTCCTTTACTTCGCTGTCTGTCCACACTTTTCCTTCCTCCTTCATCAGTCCTGACTCTACCTGTGGACTTCTCCTGGGGAAGGTGGATGGATACCATTTTGATGGCAGTAAAAATTACGCTGCTGGGTTTAAGAGAGGGAAGACTGCGTGAATAAATGAATATAATGTAACGGTCTGCTAATTAATCAGTCTAGATGACCTCATGGTTTCAAATTTATGAATCTTTCCTTTCTAAACAGGACGTCTTTTGTCCTCGTTGAAGAGAGAGGTGGGGGAGAGCATCTGTCATTCGCCTTGGTGGCCAATCCGTCCCAAACAACAACAGTCTTTCATCCATGGTCTTTCTTCCCAAGCTTGAGTATTATTAAATCGGTGCTTTTAATACTGTCTCTTTACTCCACTTTTCTCCAGTAAGCCTACCCTCTTTCTTTTGGTGCTGGGAATATAAAATTTGTACGTGTACAGTGAAGCAGAATAACCACGACATCACTATAAAGGTGTCATTCTTCTTGCACCATTTAGTGCAGGATGTCTCAGATACGTTAGGCATCTAAACTAGCATTAGATGTATTTAAGTACTTGACTATTTCTGAATGTGTCACAGGACTACAGTAACTTCCTTGCATTTTTTGTTACGTTTTGTTTTACTATATTAAATATAAATTTATAACGATAGGTACCAATAGCATGAGACTCTTGGCTCTTTTGAATGCTGCACACGGCAGGGTGGGATCTCTGCTGGTGCTTTAATTGGGCCTGGAGCCACTGAGCATCTTGCCCAAATTCTGAATTAACACTGAAGAACAATTGTCTGCAGCAAATAATTTAACGTCATGATTCTGGCCACTTACTATGTCTTCCATTTGGCAGTGTGTCTTTTCAAAGGTGATGTGCCCGTGCCCAGCCTCTTGGATAGGACTGCTACAGCCAAGCAGGATGAGTAAGAGTTTACCAGTTGATCTCCCTGTTCTCCTGCACGAGGAGAGCTTATCCGGCACTCATCTGAATGTGCTAGACGTGATAAGCCAACAATCAATTGACTTTTTTTTAACAAAAACCCCAAACCTAAAGAGAAGGGAATCCAAAACACTTGGAGGCTTCTGAGAACTCCTTGAATTGCTTTTGAGCGACTCTTTTGGCTGACAGTTAAAGTGATGGCCCTGAAGAAAGCTTCTTACAGCCTTTCTATGCCCGTGGTAATGGTGATGCAGGATTAGCGAAAAGGAGGGAGAGAGAGTAAAGGAGGAGATAGTTTTGAGAACAGTTCCCAAACCAAATATTGCCTGTCACGTTCTATAATTTATCAACAAGCTGACAGACTATTTCGGATTTGGAACCCTCCCAGAATTTCAAAATAAATCAAGTCACCCTTCTCAGTTTAAGTAGTACTTTGCCCCTTAGCTCTACTGTTTGTGCAATAGCGTACGGGGAAGGTGGCATAATCTGGCTCTAAATTAAATGGCTTGGCGTTTTTCCAGTACCTCCTTGTCCCTGCTACCATGAACTGTGTCAAGTTCTTTTTTCCTCTCAGTTGACTGTAATCAAAGTGTCATTTTGTCATTATTGATCCTTTCTTATTAGTGTCTGAAAGTGCTGTGTTTGAAAGTGCTGTGTTTGAAAGTGCTGCTTCCTTGGTCCAAATTTATGGTCTATATATGAAAGTTTCCTCATCCTCACTTCTCCAGGAGTATCTTTTCTTGCCTTTCCCTTATCTTTTCATGTATTACTTCTAGTGAAATTCATGAAAAATGCCTAGTCTGCATGAGGAGGGAGGAGGGAAGAAGACAGGACTCACGTAACCTCTCTTCATGCTCATCTTTCTTATTTTTGTTTCTTTTTTTAGTCCCCAGTAACTTGTTGAACTGTGACATCTCAGAAGCTGTCAGTCAAACTGTCAGCCCCCCTTTTTTTTAGTGCATGACATGAGATTATGATAACTTTTCACTTCTGTCTTTTTAAAGCTCCCTTTGCTCTTTGCCGGCATGCTGCTGCAGCGGTGAAATAAATGATCTATTTGGGTTATTGGTGATTTACCTTTGTACCTTCAGATCTCCCCTTACAGAGTTCACTTAACTGTGTGAGCCGTTCCCCTGGTGAGCTCCAGTCCAGAAACTTCCATGATGGTTGATTTTTCCTTAGGCAATTCCCGAATAGCTCCACAAGAAACGAGACTTCTCGTCACCCCGTGTAAACGGTCCTGCGCTAAGCAAAGTTGAATGGAAAATCATCTACTGCTGCTCTGCTGATCCAAAAGCCAAAATCCCCTTTTCACACCTGTTTCTTTCTGCTCCTGATCATTTTCTCCAACCTGGGCATGGATTGTTACTTCATCTGTTATGCACATTTTTTGGCAAGTTTGTTGGAACAGGATCTTTGTCCTTTTCAGCAGTTCCCTGCTGATTTCTCAGCAATTGCTGTTGATGGAGAGCGGTTTGCAAGAGGTGTGTTTGCAGGACGTGTCTTCCATGGCAGCGTCATTTCGAAAGGACCTTTGGCCAAAGGTCTCAACTATTTCTGTGATTTCATTTTTCACTTGTTGATTTCCAACTGACCTGCGCTTGCAGTTTTGAGGAAGAAAAGTTTGAAGCAGCAAACTGAGGCAAATAGCAGGAATTAATTTTTTCTGCTTTCTTTGGCGGGGGGGGCAGAAAAAGAAGGAACAGAAAGTTATAGAAATAATTCCTCATTCTCTCACTCTTACAGTCCCACTGCCTACGAAGCCTGTTTATTATACATTGGCTGCACTAGACAACATTCTGGATCCATGTCTTACATGCATACATTTTTATATCTAGATAAAATATGTATATATAGGTGTATAGATATATACACACATATATTCTTATCTATATAAGTAGGTATTTGTATAAAGCAAAATGAAACTCCAAATCCTTAGAGATTACTGTGTAGGCATGAGTATTGCTGTGTGATTACTTAATGTTTACAGTTTTGCAAAAAAGCCACATTAGAACAACTTTTAGCGTTCAGGCTGTATACCGAGTCTTCTGCTGGTATTTTCAACTAGAGATGACAAAATTATTTTCACCTCCAAAGCGACTCGTCACAGTGCTCTAGATATATCTTTACTTTTGAAACAGAGGGCATACAAACAGATTTCCAGTTTGATGTTCCACCCTAGCTTTAGGACAAAAGGAACTTACGGTCTGGGCTGGTTCTCACGCCAAGGCAGTTGGTGCCAAAAGGCTTTTCTAGATTCCCTCATTAAACAGTTTCAAGCAAGGAAGGGGAATCCATCTGTTTGGTTGCCACTTTCTCTCCGTTGCCCACATTAAAAACTTTATGTGTTTATTAGAGACATTTTAGACAAATGTATTACATTAGTTAAATCTCACAGTTAAAATTTACAGGTCTTGTTTTCCTGCTGTTCAATGGGTTGATAATCTAGATTTTTTTTTGTGAGTAAACAAACAAAAGTCCCCCGTGCTTACGACGCTGATATCTTAGCAGATGTGAACTTTCTCTATGTGTAATTAAACCAAGTTTTATTACTGATCTTTGACACATTTTAGTGATTCGCAGTAGTTTCACAAGGCTGTATATTAAAAAAAACACTTTATACACCACTTTCTGCATGAAATATAACAAGGAAAATACTTTAATTGCATTTTGATTTTCAGTTTGCTGTCCAATAATTTTATGTAATTGTTTATTAGAGATTATTGTAGTCTCTACCACAATAATTAAAAGTTGAAAAGCAATAAAAATAAGCAATCTTGTTGCACAACAACGTAGCTGCTGGATTTTGCGTGTTTTCTTTTGCAGTTATTAACCACCAAAGATATTTTTTCTAGTCAAAGACATTTTTCAAGAATTGCATTACCAGCTAAACAATTTCCAAAGCTGCATTTAATAATATTGTAAAATAAAACTATTTCCCATGGTTGACTGAATAATGTAGCTTCTTCGAATAGTACAACCCTTAGCTAATTAACTGGGTGCTTTCATATCAGCAGCTGATTATTGCTTCTGGAAACAATCATTTAGCCACTGAGAGAGGAACAACACATCTTAATAAAGACATTTTTCCTTACAGATCAGCTCATTAAAAATTTTCTAACGCACGTCACCAGCAAGGCTGTAAAGTAGTTTTGACTGATCCTGGAAACTTTCATGGATTTTTATCTGTAAAACGGGGATATGATGTTTACTTTACTTGGGAGTTCTTTCATCGCCTGATAAACTATTGAAGCTGGGGAATATGTACAGTAGTAGAGATATTTAGGGATTTTTGGGAAGCTGCAGTTGTTGCTTGCAGATGTTTGAAGGACAAGGCGGCAGTATGACAACAGCTTTGACTCCAAACTTTTCTAAGTCTTAGCAGACATCATCGTACTGTGAAAAAACTTGTATTAGAAAGTTAGTTCTTCTCTATTCATTATGTATTATTTAGCTACTTAAAAGCTGTAAGTCAGCCGTGGGTAAGAAGCAGTAGCAGGTAGCTGTGCTCATCCTCATACGCAACGTACATTAGAGAGAGATAGAATCATAGAATCATAGCACCGTTTAGGTTGGAAAACACCTTTAGGATCATCTAGTCCAACCATCCAACCAGATGAGTCTAAGCACGTGGTTCCTAAATGATCTGTGACTTTGGCTGCAAATTAAGTGCATTTCTGAATTACCTATGGAATGAAAAACAGTGAAATCATTTTAAATAATAATCACAAAAAATAATTCAAAGTGTCTTACTCTGAAGAGAGTTACTTCTAGAGAATTTAAACGAGCTTTGTAAAGAATCTTGAGATTCTTTGATAGAAGTTTTTGTAGAAATTCTTGGAAGATTCTGCTAGTTGAGGGGGCCAAATTGTCAAAAGATGTTTTTGATGAATCTATAAGGAAATATTCTTATCCATGATCAGCACTAAATATTGATATTGAAAATACCCCATCTTTAATCACTATTGTGAATCTGTGATTGATTTAGGTTGTTCCAGAAAAATACAATTATAGGGAAAGCATTATTGGTATAACTTTTATTTTCATTTGAAGAGACAGAGTTCAATAAAATGAATATTAGACATTATTTTTACTTAAACTAACAAGCCAGCTTGAATAGAGAAATCAAATATAAAACTATCCATATAATGAAAGGCAGCCTTCACACAAACAGCAGGCCATATTTTTTCAAACAAAAGTCTGCGTTTGGGATCTCTAGGCATCTATTTCCGTATTTGGTTTTCCATTTAATTGTAGCCACTTATCTAGAAGTATTTATTATGCCGTTACCCTAGTCAGCAAAACCATCTAAATCCTCTGTAAATGTTTTGTTGACAGTTATGTAATTTTAATTCATTTCTATAAACATCAGTAAGAGAACAAATCAGTGAACCGCAAGCCCTGGACATGCTGTGACACGCAATCTTTAATGTAAGAGTTGGGATTGAAAACTCTGTGTGAAGTTCATTACCGAGTTACTTTAATTTGACATTTGATGTTGCCTATACATTTATTTGTACTGCGTACTGACAGAGGTGGCATCTCCATCATCTGCTAAGATTTCTCTTTGCGTAAAGACAAGTCATATGTTGGAAACGTACTCCAGCTGGAAGGTGCCTCAGGAGGTCTCAAGTCCAACCTCCTGTGCAAAGCAGGGTCAGCACTGACTTCGACCAGAGTGCTTATGACTTTGCCCAGTTGTGCCTTGAAAACCTCCATGTAAAACATCCCACAACCTCTCTGTGCAAACTGTTCCAGTGCTTTGGTATCCTCAGAGTCCTCTTTACCTCTAGTTGGAACCTCTCCTCTTTCACTTTGTGACTTGTTTCTCCTGAAGTTGTCCTACCCCTCTACTCTGCCCTGGTGAGGCCGCATCTGGAGTCTTGTGTCCAGTTCTGGGCTCCCCAGTTCAAGAAGGACAGGGAACTGCTGGAGAGGGTCCAACAGAGGGCTACAAAGATGATCAGGGGGCTGGAGCATCTTTCTTATGAGGAAAGGCTGAGGGACTTGGGTCTTTTTAGTCTGGAGAAGAGAAGGCTGAGGGGGGATCTCATCAATGCCTATAAATACTGAAAGGGAGGGTGCTGGGAGGATGGCACCAGTCTTTTTGCAGTGGTGCCCAGTGATAGGACAAGAGTAATGGGCACAAACTTGAACGTAGGAAGTTCCATCTAAACATGAGGAGGAACTTCTTTCCTTTGAGGGTGGCAGAGCACTGGCACAGCCTGCCCAGAGAGGTGGTGGAGTCTCCGACTCTGGAGACATTCCAAACCCGCCTGGACGCCATCCTGTGCAACCTGCTCTGGGTGACCCTGCTGTGGCAGGGGGGTTGGACTAGATGATCTCCAGAGGTCCCTTCCAACCCCGGTGATTCGGTGATTCTGTGTTGCGCAGCTCAATAAAGAGCTCCAGTTTCTCAGTCACCTTTTCTGCTCTTTTCTGAAGAGGGCAGCATACTGGGAAGACACTGGCTACAACCTCTGTGAACATACAGTAAGATGCGTCTCCCACTCTTTCTTCACAAGCAGCCTGGAGTCGTCGGGCGTTGTTCTCCCCTGGTTCTGCAGCAGCATAACTGTGCAGACATCATCTTTATACTGGGCTGGGTGAGAAGTGAATTGGGGTCAATTTAGCTTACAGAACTGCGCGTGTTCCACTCCCCGAAGTACCTCTTGGTCTTCAGAGACAGAGCAGAGCCTGTGACTTGTACAGATGAAACTGTGCCGTTTCCTTCCAGGAGTCCCTACTATGCTTACATTGGTAATAAATTCAGGTCTCGTGTTCCTCTGTAACACCAGAGCGAACAGCTTTTGTGTTTAGCCGTGCAAGGAAATAAACCATTGAACTTACAAACTTATTCTACATTCAATCGTATCAATTTTATATTATTTGAACGTTTCTCAGTAAACATAGCAATGGGGCATGAGTTACAGCTGCAGCGTTTTCTCACATCGCTTTCTGTTCTTTCATCAGCTTTGTGCTCTTCATTTATTGCCTCCCCTGAGTCATCAGTATTGGTCTAATGGACTGGAACAGCCTAAGGTGAATGGTAATTACTTATTGAGTTGCTGATAGCCCAGATGAGAATAGGACTTATTAGATCAGTAATAATGGAAATCTGTGTTTAATGCAGAAGTTTTAGAGTCGGAAAGAAAAGTGTCTGAATTTATCATTTTTCTTCTACACAGGAAGTTAAATTATTGTTATAGAAAGGTTTAAAATTAACGATATGAATCACGTTGTCAAAAGAAGACATTCTGAGAGGTAAACACAGTAAAAGTGCACTGATTGTGGTCTTTCCTAACAAAACAATAAAATGAAAATGGTTTTGAAACAGCCTTGTTTATATGGCAAAATATGAAAGAAAATGTTCAGTTCCCACCCAAGAAATGTATACAACCTGCTTACGTCTACCAAACTAGTACTACCCTTAAATTGTCTGAAAATCATCCTCAGAAACACTTCTGTTCCCCCTTCGTCCACACTGGGATGATCAGGGCTTAGCTCCGATTTGAAGTTTCAGTTTTGGAGGCGTTCTGGGGCGAGATCTTGTTAAATCTTTTCACCTACCAGTTAGACTGACTGCGTGCTTGGATGGGGAGTTCGAAGGGAACGTAACCTGTGTAAAGGGGCCACTGATATTTTGCTTTTTTCTATTCTTTTTCTGTTCAGGTGAATATGATGTTCTGGTTTTTCTCCCAGTCTTTAAACTTCAGCGTATTGTTGCAGGCGTAGACTTGGCTCCTTTCATTATTCACTGAAGTAATTTCCTAATTCATCATTGTGAAAAGTCCTTTATTAAAAGGTCTGCAGTTGTGTTGTTAAATAAAATAACAATAATAACACTAATAATTTGTATTAACTGACATGCCCAATCAGGAAAGTGGTACTCCACTGTACAGGATCATAGAATCATAGGCTCATAGAACGGTTTAGGTCGGAAGGGACCTTCATGATCATCTGGTTCCAACCCCCCTGCCATGGGCAGGGACACTTCCCAGTAGACCTGGTTGCTCAAAGCCCCGTCCAACCTGGCCTTGAACACCTCCAGGGATGGGGCAAAGGATAACGTAGAACATGTGACCCTTTGCTCAGAACGATTGTAAACTGCTTTAAGAGTAGATACAGCAAGTGTGTATAGTAAAAAGTAGGAAGGAAGATTGGAAGGGTGAGAATAATTGCAATAATATCCATCATCTACAGATGTTCACAGCCTAATGTTTGCCCTGAAATTTTCCCAAGTTTGCTATAATATTTGTTTTTCTAGTGAACCAGTTGTATAAATACAGTCATAAACAAGACATCTGAGCAAAGAGAGCCTGAGAACCAAGAATTAAAAACTTATATCTTACACGATCACTAAAAATATGAAGTGTGCATTTCTATGTGCTCTATTTTTCTCTAGTAAAAGAAAAAAGGTTTTAAAACCTTCCAAAGGAGAAGTGTAAGTGATGCTAAATAACTAAAATTAGAAACTCTGTTATCTCTCTAGATTCTTGCATGCTATTATTTTAAACAAACGAGACATCTTGTAAATATTCAGCCAGAGGAGAAGCCCCAGTGGTTAGGGAGGCCGTTTATTGCTGCTGTGTGCTTTACCATAGAGAATGGTTTGGAGACTCTGTTTTATGGTCTTTACCTGAAATATGAAATAATGTTTTGAGCACCGGTGTCACAAAAAGCTCAGCTTCTGAAACAAAGAGCCTGTCATTTTCTCTCCGTTCCCATTTCTATGATGCTGTTGAGCTATTCTAACACTTAACAATAAATGCTTCATAGAATCTCACGTTTTCAGTAAACAATATTTGAAATGTCTTTTTCTTAGATCAAGTCTGAAAGACCCTTGAATACTTCCATTTGTAAGACAAACCTTGCCTTTAAGTAAGCCAAGAGCAGACTCTCATTTCTGTTGTGCTACCTGATACTTTAAGATTTACTCTTTAGTCTGTTTAAAATTCACCTCGGTGCTGGGATAACCTGATAAATTCATGGCTGGACTTGCATAACGTTGATTCAGAGGGTCCTTTCCACTGGTACGACCATGGATATATTTTTTAATGTCAAATAAATCCCAGGAAATCTCAGCTTGTTCTAGGATTCTTTACCTTGTTCCTTTCTCATCTTTCAAACGGTCTAATCCTTCAGGGCCAAGATTCAGGTCCGCTGCCTTGCTGGAATCTGCAAGGCAATATCGGGTATCGTACAGCATCTGTGTGGCAATGTTGAATGCGCTGTATCACAGGTCTTGTTCAAATATCATGTATTAAAAAAACATTTTTACATCTAGGCTACATTGAGTGCTTTTTGACTGTAATAAGTTAAAAGCAAGCGTATTTTATCTAACTGAGCATATAGTGTTAAAGTTTCTTATAGTTTGTATTTGAAGAACTGTCTGGAATCGCCACATTATCTTCTTGTCTTGGCTTTTCTTTCTTTGTTTTTATAACACTTCCAATAATCGTAGCCAGGAACTCAGTAGCTAACTTGATTTCTTCTCTCCCTCCTGAGTTGTCAGATGAGGCCACATTTGATACTTGAAGGCAGTTCATTGCCTGCTTTGGTGGGTGATTATTGCTTGTTATATTTATAAATATTGCCTTCTTTATTTTTTTTGGCTTTGGGAAGGTTATACAGAAAAGCATTTCAGTTTACATTAACTACTGCCATAACTTCCTTTCAAGCCAAGAAATCTGAGCTGCCTGTGGGTAGACAAGTTTGTGTAGATACAGCCTATACAGTAAGATCTAAACAATATGATGTAAATCAGCGCCTTATTTTCAAAATTACAGAGTTAATTGTATTTCTGTCATGAATTTGCAACTGAGATTAATTACTGAAGTTTAATTATACAGTCATACATGAATGTAGATATATGAACATATGCAGGGTAGTTAATTTGAATTTGTGAGGTTGTCTTGTTTGTACTTGCATTACTAAATACTTTTGTCCTTGTTAGATATTAGTCATCGACCCTCTTTCCATTAGTTTACGTGTTGTTCACAATCATTTGAAATAAAAATGGTAGTGCTTAGCTACGTTTATTCCTGTTTCAGGTTTCTTTACTGTTGACCGTGCTGAAGTTGATGATATTGTTAGGACAGGTAGTTTAGACCCTGGGACACGCATATTCAGTTTCCTTCTCTGCTGCTGGCTTCTTTTGTAGCCAGGGGTATGTCAAGCAGCTCCTAATTCTGCTTTTCCAAGGGCTGTGAGAATAAACTCATTAAAAACTATGAAGTATGAGATGCTATGGAGGCTTTCAAAGTAACTGAGACAAGTTGGCAGGGTGCATTTTAAATTCTTCTTCTTGAATGCCCGCTTATGGGATTTTTGAAATTATTTTTCCTTGAACAGTTATAGCAGGAAAATTCAATCAACTGAACGTTTGTAGAAAGCAAATATAAAAGTGAAGCCAACACGGTCAAAGCAAATTAATTTCAAAATGTGTACGATTTTCATTAGCAAATGCTTTTACGTTACTGCCAGTAAGTAGTCATCTAACTCTACGCTGGAAGTATTAAGATAAAGTTTTTTGTTTCACTTTGGGGAAGGCAGTGAAATTTGAAAATTAGGGTGGTATATACATATTAAGTGTTATCAAAATTAGATACCTGTGCTTTCTTTAACCCATCCACTTGACCGTCCTCTTTCTGGATGAACCACTTCAGAGATCCGAATCCCACTGAGGTCACTACCGACCTCATAATTGTTTTAGTAACTTACATTAGCCTACCTGGTAAATCTTCATCTATATATTTTTTTTTTATATTCTACACATAACTTAGATTTCCAATTTTCAAATACCAAATAAAGTTCAGCAGTAACCTTCTTAATAAAGATAGCAATTATGTTTTCATTATTCCCTCACTGCTTGTTAAACTGGGTCCAGAGTGTTTTATGGATCTAGAGCAATAAACATTATCTTACTTTGAGAGCTATTATAAAGTGTTGAGAAAAACATAATTAATTATTGTTATTGGAAATGTTCAAGGTTTTAATGTGAAAATGTCACAGAAACTTAATTATAGGCTTTTTTCACTGAATAACTGGATATTTTCGAGCTCTGATAATGTCATATAGAGCCTTTCATCTGTGGGCGTTACAATGACTCTTCGATAGTCAGTAGCACGCAAAAGTTGGCACCTGAATTTTGGCAGCATCTCAACCCTATTCCATCTACATTTATGTGAAGACAAAGACTACTTCTCTTTCCAGGTGTAGCTTTAAAAAAAAAAAAAAGTAGGAACCATAACTTCCAGGCTCAGCTCTTTCTGCAAATTCCTTGATGTAAAATTTTGCTCATGGCTCCGTTAGTGACAGGCTATAGTGTCTTGGAAAGCTACTTGAAACTTATCCAATTTACTTCCTGTGGTGGTCTTAAACAGCAGTGCCCAGATTCCTCCAGTGCACGACATCCAAAAAACCTCCACAACCTTTTAAGCCATCTTCATGCTATTAAACTCCCTTATCTTCCAAAACATCATGGGCACATCCAGACTGCCTGCTAGGAATGAACCTTGACCTGCTCTGACTCCTGACCCTTGCTGGGAATTGCCTGGGCGAGTGCTAGAGAACCACCATGAAACCATGCTAAAGACCATGTAACTGCCTAGAGCTTTGTGGTCCAGCCCGTGTGCCTCTGCCACTATTAGTTTATTATCACAAGCAAAGCCTTAAAAGTTAATAATCTCAATTCGGTTCTTACTGTCCAGGACGGGGCTTTGAGCAACCAGGTCTAGTGGGAGGTGTCCCTGCCCATGGCAGGGGGGTTGGAACTAGATGATCTTGAAGGTCCCTTCCAACCCAAACCCTTCTGTGATTCTATGATTCACAAAAACGCATTGAGCTGGGGAATCAGCTGGGATTTGGGTTGGCAGTCAGGAGAAAAGCCCAAACCGAGTGTGGTCACACAGACTGAATAACTGGCACAGATTTGTAGGTCACCAAGAGGCAATGAGGCAGGTTCTTGAGGCTATGATGTGATTAAATGTGCACCAACTCTTTTAAAACCTAATTATTGTTCTTGAGTACTAGTTGAAATAATACACAGGAGTCAGATTTTTGAAAGATCTTACAATATTAAGTGCTGAGCTCTTATGAAAATCTGCCATCAGTTCAATGGGAGCTATTGAATAATTTTGAAAAACTGTCCTTGATTATGTAGTACCAGAAGCTGCAGCTGGTCATAATACATGCAGCAAGAAAAAAAAAAATAGTGCAGAATTGGAGTCACATTTGCAACACTATTTCAGCAACATAAAGATAAAAATACTGTAGGACTGTTGTAGTTTTCTGCAAACTAGGCATTATAAACTCAGGATACTTCATGTTGTATTTACTTCTGCTAAATCAACACACATTAAAGTACTAAAACCGTGATTATGTTTTGTCATTTTATGAAGGGAAATAAATGTTAAAAAATCCACATCCATTTTATCTACCAAAAATCTGCTTTGTCTACCGTGAAATGACAAACATTAGCGTGTATCACTCGTAAGATTGTATGAGTAGTGACTGGCAAAATTACAAGGCAGGATTTCCCAGCAGTTCTCTTTTATTTCAGGGTTTAACTGAGGAAGGAATACTGTGGGCAGCCACTGGAGTAGAAGATACACAGACATGGGACATTTCAGAAGCAATGAGAGTTAAGCAAACTCATCCAGGAAGGAAGGGATGCAATACTGGCAATATTCCCATATCCCTCATTCATTACAACCTGTAAAATCGTTAAATGTGCGTGAGTTGTAAAGGAATGATAGTAGTTCGCTGAGTTGTGGGTCCTACCATAACCACGTAGTAAGAGCTATGGATGAGAGCTCAAGGTGGTTTCTATATAACAGTGAAGCAATCATGGATAAATTCATTACACCCCAATTTATTCAATTACAGTGTAAGCTCTATATGTCAGTTAATTCCAACGTGTAACAGAACTGAAGATTCAAATTCTGTTATTAAGATTGTTCAGAGCAAAAGAAGACTGGAAAGAACGCTAAATTTCTAAAAAGATGCACTTTATTAATTAGAGCTTTATGAGTTAATAGAGGAGGAAATTTTTAAACAATTCTGTATTCATTGGAATGTGTTGCGCATTTGGATAACATACACTTTATTACTCTTGGTTGGAAGAAAGGTTAAATTCCTGTTATGTAAGGAAAGTGGATTTCACTGCTAATTATGGAATTGTGTCTGGTAACAGAATAAATATCAAGGTGCAACTAATGCTTCCACAGTAACACAGTCTGCCCTTCCACTGGGCTTGATGTGTTTGGTTTTTTCCTCACGGGATTGACATTCGTTAGAAATACAGGATTCCCTGGAAAATTATATTGAAATATGATTCTGCAGTGGAGATGACAAATCACTTCTTTGCAAATAGTAAAAATATGTTAGATTTGTTTGGCCAAAATTCGGATGCTCACAGTGTAGGTGTTGCTATCTGGGCTAGTCACCACTGGCTCCATAACAGTCACGGGGGAGAGAACCGTCCTCAAAGTGTGATTCGAATATTTTAGATGCCTGTTTGAGGATGAGATGAATCACGTTAGAATTACCAGCCTGTATCACCACATGCTTTATTTGTTTATGTCTCTTGCTATAATGGGTTAAAATGTTCGTTTTGATGATTTTCAAAATAAACTCTAGCTTTCAGCTGAAATTTGTTGCGATTTGTAGGGCTATTCATAGAAACTAACTTTAGCGTAAAGAAGCTAACTTCAGCATAAAGAAGCTAACTTTAGCACAAAGGAGCTAAAATCTCCCGTGTTTCTTCTTCCGCAGTCAATGGAGAGACGGAGGGTGGGCGAGAACCTCATTCAGTAGGTAGTTCAGAGCTGAAAACTAGTTTTAGGTTGTCTGAGTTGCTCTCTGCAATGCCCTATCTCCCTGGTGATCGTATAGAAGAATTTAGGGCGTTTAACCTTGGGGAATATATCGCTTATGCCTGCCAAAATAACTGCCGGATCCAGTTTCTTTCTTTTCAAAGGGAGAAATTCTTTGTTGGCACACCTCAAACGTGAGGTTGAACTTACCGTGCCTGGTCTCTTGGGCCGCCGAGCAGCACCGAGGATGGGACTGCTTGTGCTCCCTCTTCCCTTGCCGGTGGGATGCTCTGCGCAGCCCGCATCCCCCAAACACAGCCAGTAGCTTCTCCTCTCCCGTTCATCTTGTTCTTTGAGTGTTGCAAGGAGCAGCCCGTTCCTCCTGGTGACATGGAGCACTCGTGTCCATGACAAATGCTTCTTACACCAGTCAGCCATGCTGATTACAGTCGGGATTGCCCGGTATGCATACCTTTTCCCAGGCCTAAAGCATGATACAGCAATGCCAGTAGAGAAATGTTAGTGTTTTTAGTGGAGTTTAGAAGCAGATGCTGTTGCTGTTGCCTGGCTGTGCTGCTGCTAGAGTGAGTAATAATACCCGCGCCCCTCCCCCCCCCCGGTTAGTATTCTGATATATTCTACAATTCTTTTCAATTTTAGTATTAGCATAGGTTACCGATAATTAAATACATATCAACGATCCCTGTTAAAACTTTTCTATGACTCTACTGTGTCACAGAAATACTCTACTGTATTTAATGTGTGTAATGTCCTTTCTAATCAAGCACTCTTTTTTTCCTGTGTCGGTCTACACCTTTCCTCGTCCACTCTGTCTCCTTCCTTCACAGCTCTGCTAGAGCACCCGCGACATGACCCCTGCTATTCTGTCTCTGGATTTCCTCTAAGCTTTCAGTACCAATTATAGCTAATTGTTCTAGATTCGGTAGTTGTTTAGTGGTGTGTACAATGCTCACAAAGGCCAGGTAAAGACCGCTAAATGTGTTTTCATTCTTTAAAGCTGCTGCCTTCACTCTACAAATGGTATTTTAGTAAAGTTCTGTATATAATGTGCTTATTAGCAAGTTTTTTGAGGACACCTAAAGGCCATAGTTAGTCCATCTACTTTAGGTTCCCAAATTAGGCAATTCAATACCTTTAAAGGAGATGCCTTGGACCAGGAAGGATGATTGAGGACCCCACAAGGAGGCACCTTGTTCTTCCCGTTACCTGAAATGAAGCCTCATCATCTCTGTCAAGTGATTCAGTACTGTAAATGTGGATAGTCTTGATGCAAGACTTTACAAATCACTACCAGAAAGCATAGTTTTTCCAGGTAAAGAAATCCAGGTAGAATCATAGAATCCTAGAATGGTTTGGGTTGGAAGGGACCTTCAAGATCATCTAGTTCCAACCCCCCTGCCCATGGCAGGGACACCTCCCACTAGATGTGGTTGCTCAAAGCTTCATCCAACCTGGCCTTGAACACCTCCAGGGATGGGGCAGCCACAGCTTCTCTGGGCAACCTGCGCCAGGGTCTCACCACCCTCACAGTAAAGATTTTCTTCCTAATAGCTCATCCAAATCTCCCCTCTTTCAGTTTAAAACTGTTCCGCCTCATCCTGTGGCTCCACTCCCTGATCAGGAGTCCCTCCCCAGCCTTCTTGTCGGCCCCCTTTAAGTACTGGAGGACTGCTAACTGTGCACATGTAGTCAATGAAAGTCTTACCTACAGCGAATAAAGCATCTGGTGTGTTGAGGGTGAGCTCACCACTCAGAGACAGTCTTTTTGTTCCACTCTCCTGTCTTCATCCTGGCTTCGGCTCCCTCAAAAGTCAACGCTGGACAGCCTACATGTAGGATAATTCTTCTGAGCCTCTTGACATTGATTTCACTTCTGAATAAAGCCTGGTCCTCAAGGCAGTATCAAATCCACTTTGCTTCCTTTCCTTACAGCTGATCCACTTTCTCTGCTTTGACTACGGTCCAGCTCAGCAGATCTCTCCAATGACAATCACTAGACAAACAAGTTTCTTTGTGCAAGTATCTAGCATAGGATTTCATATTAGATGTTCTTACCTAACTCTTCTTGATGGTTTAAGTCCATGCACTTCTCAGCCTGAGTGTAGCTTTGCAATGAGTCTCCTCTGGGAGTGGTTGAAGGCTTTTTTAAAATGAAACTTGGTCTCTGAGAGGCCATTTTTCAAAGCAGAGATGCTTAAAGATGCAGTGAAACTAACGTTACGATGCCGTGTGGACAGCAAGCAAGGCTACAGCAAAGATACAGACAGTGCAGTGCCTAACCCTGGCACCCTGTGGGGACTGTGTGTCTTGTGCTTAGGTTTTCTGAACAGCCAAATACATCTCCATGCGTTTCAAATCCTCTTACATCTCATCCTAAATCAATTATGCCCTTTGGAAGGTACAAAATGTGACGTGGAAGTCCACTGCGGAGCATCTATTCCTTTAACTGCGGATACGGTTTCCTGGTGGTCAGTGGCTAGCTTGGTGACTGATGGACATCAGCTTCAGTAAAGAAAAATAGTTTGAGCCTAGAATCCTGCAGTAATTTATGTGACTTAAGATAAAAGTGAAAAAACCCCGTTTGTTACATATGAAATATTTTATGATGTATTCTATTCACCAAAAAACAGAGGATCAGCCTTAAAGTGCAGTAGCGGTTCAAGATGAAGTTGTAGCAAATTCTTATAATTGGGGTAACTACCTCCCATTTCACTTTAGAAATTGTCTGTTTTATAATCTTCCCCGTCCACTCCAGACACAATGAAAGAAGCAATCTCAGGACAGTGTTTCACAGGGAGTACAAGCGCTTTGGATAAACTAGATTTGAGGCGGAGGTGCATTTCTGAAGCTTTGGGTGAGACGCGTCCATCCTTTTAAGGAGATGGTTAACTGACGACTGTGCTCGTTGTGGTTGTTTATAACGCTGTTCTCATCTTTATTTTTGCCATCAGATTATGAGCTTCTTCCAGCAGCGCAATCACAATTCCCTTTTTTCGAAAAAGAAAAGCTGCTGGGCCTAACCTTGCCGCTCCCCGAAACTGCCTTTGCTGTGCCGACAGGGGATATTCCCAGAAAAATGTTCGTCTGAAACAGATTGCGAGGGGAGGCCTGGACCCGTCAAGCTTAGCTGAACATTAGGTCTGGTCATTTATCACTGTCAGATGGGCGAGGGAGGGGGGGAAGAAGCACTGGACCGTTCCTGCTCATCTGCTGACTGGCAGCTGACGGAAGCCTAATGCAACCTCCGGGCAGATAATCTGCCATCAAGGGGGAATGTGGATGAGGGAGATACTCTATCACAGGCTGCACGCTGCTTCTCGCTCAAAGCTACTGACATCTTCACAAGGCAAAAAAAGAAACGGCGGTTGGGTTTTAAGGGACTGCGGTGTATTGTAATGCTTCACTAAAACCGTGCGGTACCTCATTTCCATGCTTTCCTGGAGATCCATTTTTAAAAACAGATTAATGGCATAGTGGAGACGGGCAGTCAGGCACGGAAATGATAACATGACGACAACGTTCAGATGAGGAAAAGCGCTGTTTGTTTCACCCATCGGTTTAATTCACAGGACCGCAGCTATGCTGCAAAGCGGCGTAATTATTTAAAAATAGCAAAACCCACCCTGCCAAATATAGGCCTCTGAGTAAGCCTACATATTTAAGGAACGGGAAAAATATCTTGTGAGGGAAAACTGAAATTAAAGCAAGAAAAATCTAATAAGTAAGGATTAATGCTATTTCCCGCAGTGTTTTGTGCAACAAATACTTCCTGTAGGTGCTAATTTAGAGCAATGCTCTGCCAGATAGGCTCCCAAACTGGTGTGAGGGTATTCTGCTTTCAAAAATTCTTGCTCTACCGCCTAATGAAAAATTCTGCATCTTTAATTTTGTCAATCTTAAACTCAAGGTTTTATTGTTTTTAATTTGCTATTATTTTTATTAACAGTATCTAATTTTGCTATTCATTACAAATCATATGCATTAACTTAACTGGGGAACGTTTTAATTGAGCACTGCTGGAGATTTTCCAATAAATTAACATTACATACTTTTAACAGATGTCTGAATTAGACATTGTTATTAGACATTGTAATTAATAGAAGTATTACTCAAATTAAAATCTCAGGGCCTTAGAAAAATTAAATTGTAGGTGACTGAGTGATGTTAACTCATTAATAGAGACTGACTGTTGAATTCCCTCCATTGGGTTTTATTAGCCCAATAAACAGCCTTTTCCAAGGAGCTGGAGAGGGCGTTGGACAAACTCTTTGGTATAAAGGATGTTGTGAAGTTCTTTAATCTGTCATTGTCTTATCAGTGTAATATGCATAATAAGACCTTTCTGGGATGTTGTGTAGTTTTAATATCATGTGTTGGTTAGATTTTTTTAGATACAAAAATCACAACAGGCACGGTTGTTCACTGACTCAGCTGTTTATATATATCTATTTTTTTTTCACGGAGAACAAATGCAAAGCTGGTATAAAACGGGACGTTTGTGCAAGGAAGAATCAATACCGTAAAGGTACAGGGTATCAACGAGTAGACAGAGAAAAGTATGAGAGTGGCTTTTCTTTTGTGTTGCTTCCCTAAGTGAATGAAAACAGACGGTCTGATTGGAATTAATTTGACCCAATATAGATATCTTTATCTGAGCTAACCACTATAGAACCTTTCATATTAATTGGGAAAAAATAGTCACCTGTAGGGTAAGTCATCGGTCCTATATGTGGATGCCTAAAAGCAGATTAATTGCTCAGTACTGGATATTTCTCCCCGTTAGTCCAGGTGCTTTGGGTGAGAGGATTCTTTCCTGGGTCAAGCTCTTCCATACTGTATTTCAGGAAAAACAAAGGAGTTGCACGTAGCGTGGTCTCAGCAGCTTGAATGGCACGTGTTAGTGCACTATTAGAAGACTGTAGTATGCGTCAGGGAAGGCTCCATTGGAGAAGCAGTGTTTCTCCATGGGTCCCTCTGCGGAAAAAAAAAAAAGCTTGAGTTATGTCTCTACGTATGTAATTAAAGACTTGAAAAGCCACTGCTCTGCTATTTATCTACAAATCCATGGGCAGCCATGAATTTCAAAGGGATTTTCCCACTTTGAACATGGATGCAAATGTCCAGCAAAGATAATTTTGAGTCTATCTTTGAGAAGCTATGAACGTAAACAATCGATAATAGGTCGTCGGAGTTAAGATACCCAGTATCAACTGGCACAAGACCTGCCTGCTCTCAGGCTGAGCCCTCAGAAAGTGAGCACCCTAAATCAAAAGTCATGTTTAGAAGGTTATTTATGGAAATATTAACTTGTAAAAGGAAATTATAAAAAAGCAACCGACTTAAAAGCAATTTGGGGATTTTACCCTTAGGTCTGCACTGTTTTCTGTACCTAGCTTTTCTTTGCCTAGGCTAGCCTCGCATTTGGCATTTACGTTGCTGATTCACGAGCAAGGAGACGTCGAGCCGAGCAGTGCCAGCAAGCGTACCAACAGAGATTATATCCCTCACAGCATCTGTAAGAGAAGCTGAGGGCACATCGGTTCCCAGAGTCTGGCCATTATAAGAGTTTCTTTCTCCTGTGAATCTTCTGTCCTTCCCTCAGGCCATGGTCCCTGCCCTTTCAGACAGCTTTTTTTCCTTTTTTTTCCTCAAGAAAGATGAGGACGCAAGCTCTTCTTCCGTAATAAGGAAACTAATATTCCTGGAGCTACTTTGCATCTCTCTGTGCTTCATTGCAGAATTTCTGCCTTGAGCTTTGTGCTAGTTTTCATTTTTCATGGTGTACACATGATGTCCCAGTTGAGTATCCAGGGCATGTTTTATTCATGTGCTTTTCACCCCTTCTTTGAGATCATTAATAAAGCTGCTAAATAAACCCAGGCTTAACAATCTTCCTTGCCACACCCCACTGGACATCTCCTCCCAACTCCGTTCCGCTGTGTTTATCATCGTCCTTTGTTTGGATCTCTTGGTTTTCCAGCCTGATAGTGTTCTTATCCAAGCTGGTTTAGATAAGGGTTTCAAGTGGGGTTTTGAAAGGCATTGTCTCTCAGTCGGAAATAAAGTCCAGTTGTATTTTATCAGCTTCATTCAATTCCTACACTAACAAGCAGATGCTCCTGGCACTGCCTGAAAAGCAGTAATGGTAGAGATGGCCCGGATTGTTCGCGTTAGGTGGATAGCTCAATACCACCCTCCGCTCCAGGTTTGGGGCTTTTTCTGTGCATTCAGTGCATTGCTGATCATTATAGGGAGTCAAAAAAAGGCGGCGTGCCGCTGTATTCTCTCAAATGATGGCACGCTGACCTGTTCTTTGTAGAGGAGTTAATTATCAATCCCAACTACTCAACAGCTATGCATTGGATCCCACACAGTAAATGCAATGCTATTTTTGTTATTTTTATTTGGGTTACCGCACGATGATACGGAACTGACAGACAGCTGAAATCTCTGTAGGTCAGTATACTGGCAACCTGACTATATGTTACAGAGAAGCAGACTAACTAGTGTCAGGTTT
The DNA here is from genome assembly GCA_008921705.1 of Burhinus oedicnemus. Lineage (NCBI taxonomy): Eukaryota > Metazoa > Chordata > Aves > Charadriiformes > Burhinidae > Burhinus > Burhinus oedicnemus. The sequence continues at coordinate 17,580 of VFFE01009010.1, read as the reverse complement.
TTCAGCTACACTTCCATAAAGGAGAAGAGGTTTAAGGAAGAAGATAAGGAGGTAGCTCTGGTTTTGTTTGTGGGGATCTTCTCCCTCCTGGGAGAGGTAATACCGCAGAAATGATGGGGAAACTTGTTAGAAAGTGTAAAGAGTGATGGCTGGCATCTCTGAGTGATCAGAGGTGGAACACGACATTCAGCTTCTGCATGAAAGATGGTTGGCAGTGGAGTCTTGGTCAGGAGCGCCTTGAAAGTAGACAGGCAACTTCTGCTTGGTGCAATAGGGAAGCAATTTGAAGAGGAGAGTGACATTGTCAAACCGACGGACTAGAACAGTGTTCTTTGCAGCAGTATTCTTGGGGAATTTTAGTGTGCCAGAGAGCCTTTCTCAAGTCTCAAGGAAAGCATATTTTGGCAATCAATGGTGGGAGATTATGAGAACCTAACCAAAATATTTATATATACATGTAGGTAGTGGAGCCATACAATCACAGAATCACGGGGGTTGGAAGGGACCTCTGGAGATCATCTGGTCCAACCCCCCTGCCTCAGCAGGGTCACCCAGAGCAGGTTGCACAGGACGGCGTCCAGGCGGGTTTGGAATGTCTCCAGAGTGGGAGACTCCACCACCTCTCTGGGCAGCCTGTGCCAGTGCTCTGCCAGCCTCAAAGGAAAGAAGTTCCTCCTCATGTTCAGATGGAACTTCCTGTGGTCAAGTTTGTGTCCATTACCATATTGTAAAGTTATTAGGAAGATAAAATCTTGAACATTTAAACACAGCATGTCTTCTTAGAAGGATAAATTATCTTTATATTTCTTGTTTATTTTTTAATTTTTGAGTGCAGGTGATCTGCATTTTTTTAATCTCCCAACAGGCAGGTGAAAAAGCACAGGTTTTAAAAATGAGAACTGAGATTTTTCATGTTATGTCATGACTCCCTGAGTTAGGTTTTTGGGAAGTGAAATGATGTGACAGTCCCAAAACTACCACAAGAGCTGACTACAGTGTGTACCTAATGTGTTTCTGTCTATGTTACCTGTCCGAGCTGGGTGAACGCTGTATTAATTAGAGGTCTATTACTGCAGTACAGCAACAAAACTGCTTGTGAGATAGACTACCTTCTAGCAACCCTTGTAGATAGGATTGTTATTTTCCTCTGCTATTGTTTCCTTTCCTATTTTGATCATATGTTTTACCGTTAACATTTGTCCTCGTTCATAACCCAGAATCTCCGTTGGTGTCAAGGCCATATTTTAAAAAATATGTAACTACACACGTATATCCTCCCACTGATTAGATCATAAATCTCAGTGATATTACTGCAAGTGATATAGGTGGAATTCATCTGAGTTTGTCACTAGTTTCCTTATAATCAGTGTTCAGAGACTGTCGTTTTTAAATATGATTCATTTTATCCTGAAGAAAACATCCAAAATATGTCAGATGAATCACCACAGAAGTGTCTGGTTCTTTCCAGAGCACAGAAGGATCCGAAGCTGAGTGCTCAGATGTGGATATCCATTGTAGATGCCTAAAGCCAAGTGGCATGAATCCTAATTTAAGCATATTTAATTTAACCTTAACGTATCTAGCCCAAAACTCAAAAGTTAAACACCTGGCCTACAGACTCAGAAAATACATCAAGCAGCACATGTGGGTACAGTCAGGATGTGTGCGGTCTTGTTTCTCTAGGTCTCGTGTACGTTCTGCGTGTGAAAGTCACATAACGGTACGTGGCTTTGTCTCCTTGAAAGTAGGAAGTCCGTTATTGTAGTTTCTAGGATACTTTCCTCTGGCTGTACCCCACATATATCCCTGATCCTCATATTTTACCCCCACACCCCACAGTCCTCTGTCCCACCTGCCACGTACCCACTGCCCCCACCCAGTATGTACGCCTGGTCTTAGGCACAGCCCAACAGCCAGGTTTTCCCCTTGCCCTACGCATGCTCCCGTAGCCTACCTTCCCCATTGCCCACGTGGTCTCCTCTGACCCTGGAGCCCACCTACCCTTTCCCACTGTGCAGCCTGCCTCCCTTGCGCTCCATCGCTGCACGACACACTGCTTCCTATTAGCAGGGTCCCACAGCTACCGGCGCAGCTGTTCAGCCACTAATCTGCAAACCCCAGTAGATTGGAAATTTCAAAATCGCTATTTCTCCTCCTCTGCATCTCCACTGCCCTCTTCTAAGAAATGAATTCGTTTTCAATTTCAAAAACTTGTTTTCCTGTCGTTCCTGTTGGTACATTTCCCAGTAAGAACCGCAGAACAAAACCAGTGTGCGATAATCTCGCCTTTGTTCATTAAACAGAACCAATGTTTTTTGAGGAGTCCGTGCGTTTTGGGGTCTGAACTGACGCGCTGTGCTAGGACGCATCATGTTTTGTAGCATCAATCAGTTTCTGTGTCGTAATCTGTTTGATAGAACGGATGCAGCAGAACCCAGTGTGTCGCATTGTGAGACATCATCTCCAGAATACATTTCAAAACTGTTTTCAGCCACTACTTTTCCTTTCCTGACCTATTTCAATAAGCGAAATTATTTCTTTTTCAACAAAATTTGTAATTAACATCTTCCATTGAATGATACTCTGCTTTTTTAATAATAGCGGGGAACCACCGTATGAGAATAGTAACACACTACTACAAATCGTTGTAGGCAGTGAATTACCGTTACGTAGCTGACCGCTCTTTTTAATTGGTAATGAGTTGACAGCTGATCTCTACTGACTGACAGCGGATGGAACTAGAGAAACAAGAGGTGAAAGAAACCCAGTAGATCATGTACGCCATCTCTCTGCCAATGCCGAGAACCAAAATGACTTGTCACTGTTGGAAACATAAATGGCTGGGTTTGGGCAGCAATGTCCCTGTGCTGAAAATATCCTTTGGGAGGCAAAGTGATTTGAAACGTAACACTTCGGGTTGCATCTGATATGACATTAGATTTTCTTATTACACAGGAGCTGGCAGAACTGACAGTTCTGCTCATTGAACTAGACCTGAAAATAAAGAACAGCTTCTATTTCATCACCAGTTATGAAGAATTTATGGATGAAATTCTGCCATAAATTCCACCTCTAATACCACTATTAGCTCCACAGAGGCCTGAAGTAGAGCAGCCCTTTCCCTCTTGTGCCTCTCTTTAGTCCTCTAAGAGCGTGCCGCTGGTGAAGCTACACTTCCATGGATTTCTCCATTGAGTAGCTTTGTGAAATCCCCAAAATGATGAAGAGAGGCTCCACCTTCAGGGACACGGATGAATGGGTGGGTTTAAGATGGTTTGGGTTGGAAATGGGGGGATTTAGTAGGTAATTCCTATTCCTCCAGCAGCACTACCTACAAGCTTTCTCTGTAACAGCCAGGCTTCCCTTCTGTCCTTCCCAAATCATCATGAAACCATCTCAAAAGCATTTTCTGATATCCGGGAGATCTTGGGAGATGGGAAGAATATAAGTAAGATGAAAGATTTCCCCTCTGTCTGAAGTTGTAAGGATCTGGTTCAATATTAATGACTGAAAAAATCCTGTCCTTGTACAATGTATAAAATCCTCATCTATGATGTAACTTGATAAATAGTACATGCATAACTCCTCTTGGCATACCTGTCGGATACCATATTAGAGAACTAAACCCTTTTTTTAAAGGAAATAGCTCCGGGTTATGAAATAGGTTAATGATAAAAAGTTTTGCATTTCTGTTTTTGTCTGAAGGAACTCTCAAGCTTAGTCCTAGAATAACTGATGACGCAACCCGAATAACTGTTTTGACCAAACTATCAGCCGTGCCTACTGAGAATGATAGGACAAAAAAAGAAAGATTCTGGCTCTGTGACAGCTAGGCTTTCAAACCAGAATTTAGTCGGATTGACTTCAAATTGGATGAATCCATTCTTAAAAGATTTCTCAGCGATTTAGTAACTTGAAAAAAAAAAAAAAAAAAAAAAAAAAAGACTTAACAATTACTGTTAAAAGATTTAACAAGGGTAAGGTACAGTGAAAAAAATTCCAAACCTTCTTAGGTTTAAAAAGCTAGGCTTCAATGCTTGCATTTAGGTAAATAAATGAATGACCTGTTTTTCAAAAGTCCTGGCCAGTTGCGGCTTTCAGTGAACTTAACAGAAATTCTGGAAGCCCAGAAGACTTTAGAATCAGGGAATTTACTCAGGTACCTCATTTTAGGCACAAGTACAGTAAAAGTCAGATCGCTGTTTTTGAAGCCAGGTGAGTGAAGCGCAATGAAGCTCTGATCAGATCGCAGAATCATAGAATCGTTTAGGTTGGAAAAGACCTTTAAAATCATCTAGTCCAACCATTGACCCTACTCTACCAGGGCTGCCACTAAACCACGTGAATATACTGAACGGGAGTTCTGTTTTAAAGATATCAAATAAGTTTTGTACTTGGAAATGTGAATAATACATTTGTCACTGTCCTTTAATTCCACAGGCCATGTAGCCTAAGGGAAGCGTACATTTTAGTAGAGTTAGTTCACTGTTAATAAATTAAGTGCTGCCTACAGACGTCAATATAGTTACTGTAAAGGATATGACTATTTGAAAAAGTGAACAGGTATCTAGTTCATTCTCTATTGACGTGCGCTGGTTAAATTAAATAGTTGAATGGTTAAATCAAAAAGAAAGTATTTTTTTGTAAAATACTGGTAAGTAAGGCTAATTTTGCTTCCTTTGAACTGAGTTTTCATGTGTCACCTGTGTTGAACTTTTACCCAAGGGCAGTGAATTCCTTTTTTTTTTTTTTGTTATCTAGTCTTCTTTAGCTTAGGATTTTTTCCCTTTGGTGACACTTACAGACCTTTTACTCATTACATGTTAAATGGCAACACTGCACTGCCAAACTTCCACCATTTTTTTTTTTAAATGTTGCAGTCTTTTACTGGAAATAAAAATTAGATAATTTCTTGTTTACAAGACAGAAAAGAAACCCACTGGCCTTCAATTATGTGCTGTATATTGATGGTGCACAGCAGTAAAAAGTGTTATATGAAAAAGCAGTAGGGGATGATCAGGCCTGATAGCCCATGTAGCTCGCAGTGGGTTACCAATCATGCCATGGGGAGCTTTTTCTGAACGTCTTACTTCTCACAAAGCACTTCCCTTGTCTTGTGCTACAGGTTAGATTGGTTCTTACATCAGTTTTCCGACTGCTGATAATTCTGTCTTCTCCTAAAGCAGTAAAACTTTCTCAGCCATCACAGGAGCAATGAATCTGATGTCTTCTCATTGTAGCATTCGGTTCACTGTGGCCTTTCTGGAGTGTACGAACTCCGACACCAGAGTTCAAGTTGGGCATTCAATGAATTTTTAAATCAAAGAACATAGCAGCTGTAGGTTACAGTGAAATGCCGTCGGTCTGTCTCCACATTCCAACTTTGCAAGTGGCATCTGTCATCCCACTTTTCATTACTTCACGTTAGAGAGGTGGAGTTATGACTGTGGATGACATACTGCCTCTCACATCCAACATTTAGGAGGCATTTAAATATCTTGCTTATTCAATGCTGAACATTTTTCTTTACTCCTCTTTATTTAGATGAAAGCAGTCTTATTCACACAGGCCTGCCTCTAAGTTTTACGCTGCTTTATTGCCTTCAAACTTTTGTTCCAAATGAATATGGCAACTATGCTAAACATTATGTGTACATGCCCTGCACAGCTAACACTGCAACATGAGCAGTGCTTTTATCTTTCTTTGGTGCCCATCTTGCTACCCTTATGATATATATTATGACTTTTATGCCACTTCTGGAAATAATAACCACTGAGTTATTTTTATAACTGTTTTACAAATGTCACATATCACAGAATTTCAGAATTTCAGAATGGCAGGGGTTGGAAGGGACCTCTGGAGATCATCTAGTCCAACCCCCCTGCCAGAGCAGGGTCACCCAGAGCAGGTTGCACAGGATGGAGTCCAGGCAGGTTTGGAATGTCTCCAGAGTCGGAGACTCCACCAGCTCTCTGGGCAGCCTGTTCCAGTGCTCTGCCACCCTCAAAGGAAAGATTTTCCTCATGTTCCTGTATACCAGTTTGTGCCTGTTGCCCCTTGTCCTGTCGCTGGGCACCAGTGAAAAGAGTCTGGCCCCATCCTCTTGACACCTGCCCTTTAGATATTGGTAAGCATTGATGGAATCCCCTCTCAGTCTTCTCTTCTCCAGGCTAAACAGCCCCAGGTCTCAGCCTTTCCTCATCAGAGAGATGCTCCGGTCCCGTGATCATCTTCGTATCCCCGGACCTGTTTTCTCTGTTATCTGCCCAAATTTGCCAGCCCCTCAGTGATCTGGCTACCACATCGACAGCTGAGTGAGTGTGTGGTGTAGCCAACAGCGAAAAAACCTCCACCATGGTGGTGTGATGGAAAGCGTAGCAAAAGGTGTCTAAGGCAAAACGGAAAGAGGAAAGGAGTCGTTCAAGCAGTAGCTGATTTCCTTTTGGAAGTTCCTCCCTCGGCTCATCGCTGCTTATCCCTTTTCCTCCTCCTCTCCCCATGTACCCGTCCTGTTTGTACTGGTAGGAGATGGAGGAGGCTCATGGTAATCGGTTAATCAGCTATTTTCAATTCAACTCCTGGCTGTGCTTACCGTGGAAAATTAACAGTCCTTGTGTATAAATATGACCCCTGCTCCTGGATTAATTTGATTATGTGAGAATCTCAGTTTTCATTGAAAAATAATAACTTTCTGGCTGCTCTGATAAAACAAGTTTGGATATGTAGTCTAAATATTCCCTAATGGCTTAAAAATCAAAAGATAAACATGAAGAACATATGAATCTCTTACTAATAAAAAATAAATATTCTCAAATCTTTACAATGATTGCTTGAGACTGAATATTTTGAGACCAGAAAATGTCTGATTTTCACTCAGTGCTGGATCAGCATTCTGCAAAAGCCAAATCTTTTTAAGCAGCTTCATTTGGTTCCCCAAATAAGAGAACTGATGTTCATTAATGACTGTGGGTATCTTAACCTAGAGTTCCTTTCCAATTTCTTCAGTTATGCCAAATGCCTCGTATAGCCTTTCTGCACTGCCGATTTCATTCTTGGTACAACTTTCATTTCATCCGTACTGCCGGGAGAGCGGATTTTGCCTCGGAGTAACTGACTGCTCTGCATTAGACCAGCGCTTTAATTTTGCATATTCAAGAAAGCAGCACAAACTTCAGTCTCTAATAATTGCAAGTTTGATTCTGTTAAAGGCCTGATAAGTGCTGTAAATTTGGTGGCAGTGGCTTTATTAGGAGTCTAACTTAACAGCAGTGAGTTTTTATTTAACTGAGCTTTAAATTTCCTCTGGGCGTATAGCAGAACAGTAAATCTGTTTAGAACCTAAGTCAGGCTGGTTTGAAAGGAAGCATTTCTTATAAAACTTTCTCATTTGAACATCTTCCGTTGTTAAATTTATCTCTTACAGGTGTGATACCATCAACATACGTGGAACTGTGAAGCTAAATTAAGTGTATACTAATAAATTACAATGTGCCAGAGAGCAGGTCCAGGCACTGGAACTTGATTGTCCACGCTGGTAAATCGCTAGGATAGGCTCTAACATGATTTCAGCGAAGCTAATTAACACTCTCTCAAATAGTTTCTAGATATGACTTGTTTATTTTAATAGTTTACTAGTACAGACATAGCCTAATCCGTGTGTGGACAGAACTTTACTTGAAGGTAGCGAACCTTTAGCAAAGGGCAATTGTAGGACTATGTTAGAAACTATTGAGCTACGGGCTGCAAAGACTGAGTAATGCCAAAGAAATATCGAGGAGACCTGTTTAGCAACTTTTGATTATCTTTCCATATATTATGCTGTTTCACAGATACACAGCATCTGTGAAGGATTATTTCTATAAAAATCCAGAGAATTGGAGGAGAGAGGGCCAGGCACTGCACCTACCTAAAGCAGACTTCGCCTGAAGCTAAAGTCGAATTTCGAGACCTCCAGGATATGTTTTGCTTTCGGCCCATGCTAGTTCTGTTCAGCAGGGAGCAAAGTATGTTGCAGACATCTCTCAGGCTTAGTTTGGAAAATGGTAAAGAGAATTCTTGCAGTTGAGGATGGAGCAGCATTCAACCGTTTTGAGAGCAAGTCCCCCATTGTTTGGTTTGGTTCAGGAAAATGCTGACAGCTTGTATATCAATAAAACAGAAATAAAAATTTATTCCTTACCAACCGGCTTTCTCTTGAAACCCTGAGGATCAAGAAGATCAAGAAGGTAACATAGAGACATTCATGTCCTCACAATCCTACTTTTCCAAGTGCCTGAATGCTGTTGTAGTCCACTGAAGGATTAACCCTGTAAATATTGACAGTATTGGGGTGAAATGTGTTGTTTTCCCATTAGGAAGCTGAAGTTAACTTCTCATAGCCAGTTCAGTGTTCACGGATAATCTTTGCATGTCTCTGTAACAGTTGGTTTTATCTTATTTATTGTAAGCCCTCGGCTCTGGACTGACGATGAGCTTGGAACAGTCGTTTGTTCTTTCTGTTCGCAAGTTACAGGGAAAGTCCTTCTAATTTTTTTCTAATTCGATGGGACCAAAGTATTTCTGGTTTTCTGGAGCTACTCAATCCAATTGGTAGGTGAGAATTAAAGCTTATGTTTTCATAAGAGAAACCGTTCAGTAGAAAGCCAGAAACTGCAATGTTCTTTGCATAGTGTACTTGTTGAGAGGCTTTTTATACTTATGTGTTGTTACCTTCTTCCTAAGATTGAATGTTTGATTTGTGAAAGTCCATGTAGATTTTTTTTTTTTTTTTACTATTTAGTGCAGCTAGACAGAGGGCAGAGAATACTGGAAAAACTGTAAAACAAAGTATGAATGACAAGAAAATGAATTATTTTATCTGTCTAAGATCTTTGAAACGAAAGTGTGATGGCATCAGAAGACAGCTAGAGAACTCTGAACATATTAGTTTCATTCAAGCCCCTCTCACCTCTAAAAAGTTTAATTTTCATTTTAATATATTGAAAGCCTCACCATTTGAAATGATAACTACTTCATACATCATATATGTCATTCACTCTTTAAATGAAGGCAGCTATCAGGACTGGGGCAGGGTTAGTTTATTTGATCTGGCATGATGTTTCATAATTTTTCCGACTGTTTGCTCATCTCAGATGGCTGTAGATCACGTTAGTAATATAAGCTATAGCTAACAAGGTTGAAACCTTGTACGGCATTGGTCATATTACTCCCACTCTGGAACCTCCCAACAATTTCCTTCCTAAAGCCCCTCTCTTGACTTGTGTGCCACAGGGCATTCAATCTTCCTAAATGCAAACTGTTGACTTTATGGCGCCTCTTGCTCCAATTGCAGATAACCCTGATTTTCCCTTCTCATTGACTGTTGATAAATGTTTGATGCCAGCTGGGATTAGTACTGTGCCGTGCCTCCCTGCTAATGAAAAATATTGCTTTCAGAGAATTCGCAAGGCAATCCCCAGGTTCTTAATTTGACCTCTTTTATTCCTCACCAGGTTCTGTACTACAGGAAGTAAAATAATGCGCGTACAGAGAAAATCTCTTCGCTTTCGCCCTGGAAAGTATTTTGTGAACAGAAACCTGTATTTTGAGTTCAGGCAATTTTCTTTCTTTCCCCCGTTGTTGGCAATGAATCTTGGTAGATCAAGAAATCAATGGGGGGAGGCCAGTGAAAAGGATTGGAATATTCTGTTGTGGATCTATATATTTTATCTTATTTGGAGGTGGGAGAGCTCATTTCCAGGTTACACATACAGCCCTTCCAGGTTATATATACAACCCTGATTATACAATAGTGGTAAGCCTATATTATCACAAGGAGTAGAATTTTCTTTACGCTCAGGTAAGTACATTGGGATGAAAGAGAAGTACATTGGGATGTGAAGAATATACTGCTTAGTTTGGAAACTGAGCAGTTTCTAGCCCCTGGGAGCCATCTTGTCACAGAGGGAGTAGAGCCAGGCTTCTGCTATTTTATTGCATAGAAATCATCCCTGTGAGCACCAGTGATGCCATAATATTGCACTTTCCTGTATGCTTTGTGTTCCTTGTGATTGAAAGTCTCAGTCTTGATTTGACTTTTATGCAAATGCTTTTTATAGGCGTTCTGTCTTATGTCCTCCTGTATACTTGTGCAAGGATATGAGTGAAGCTCAACATGAGCCGGCAACGTGCGCTGGCAGCCCAGAAAGCCCCCCGCATCCCGGGCTGCATCCCCAGCAGCGTGGGCAGCAGGGCCAGGGAGGGGATTCTGCCCCTCTGCTGCGCTCTGGGGAGACCCCCCTGCAGTGCTGCCTCCAGCGCTGGGGCCTCGGCACAGGAGAGACATGGACCTGCTGGAGCGGGGCCAGAGGAGGCCACCCAGATGCTGCCAGGGCTGGAGCCCCTCTGCTGGGAGGCCAGGCTGGGAGAGTTGGGGGGGTTCAGCCTGGAGAA